>JAPYZO010003882.1:0-11983 GCA_030522905.1 Torymus flavipes | reverse complement strand
AGATAAAAGCCCGAAACCTTTTGTTTAAAAATGTCTTTTTTATTCTATAAAATTTCTTTTAAATTTAACATGGTTCTTCATTTTAATTTATTATTCTCTCTGCTACGTTTGTTTCCTATATAAAATAATCCCATTTTCGCTGAAAAAAATATTTTCGGATAAAATTTTCAAACATATTTATACACCTCGGACGCGATGAGACGTAAATAATGTAAGCACTCTTCTAAATGCATGAAAAAGCTCGCGCCGGGATAGAAAATACTTCTATGCAAGTATATTTTACGCCGAAACATAAGAACGAAAAGCTCCTTTATTCACACGCTTTTATCCTCCGCTCGCATATATCGAAAACAACTTCGATCTCATAAAAAACGCATGTTTTCCTATATAAAAAAGAACAATCCTCCCATAAATCATCCCCTAATCCTCAGCAGCCTTGTACCAACGATCCCCCATCTTCGCCGTCGGCAATCAATCGACCCTTATCAGCGTGCAGAATATATAGCTTTAGAGCCCCGAGGGTATCGCGGCAAGGTATACGGCCCTGGCTCTTGCGGGCAACCCCCGAGACGTCGCGGGGTGGCGCTGCGCGTGTGCACGTCTCCCGACGCCGGCGCACTGCGTCCGATCAATCCATCCCCGGCCGTGCCTCCCCCGCGTAGGCCTGCGCGCTGCAGGCTCTCTCGGCTGCGTCGCATTCGCGCACACCGCACCGGCGAAATATTCACGAAGGCCGTCCCCGAGGTGCTGCTCTCCAGCACAATGTGAACACCACGGCAAGCTCACACGCAGCAGCTTTCGCCCTCGAGGGTAGCGAAGAGTCAACGGGCGGAGGATGACGGCGTGAAGAGGAGATCCTGCGTGCGCGCGCGTGCGAGTGTCTGCTGTGCCAAGAGAGAGATAATCTACGCAATGGCGAGGGCGAGATACTTCGAGGAGGACGACGAGGAGTTCCGCTACGGGCTGCGATACCAGGACGACCTCGAGGAGAATGAGAAGGGCCATGGCAGCGCGGTAAGGGGATCGCCCTCGGGGACGCTCACTTGTGCAATCTTCCGCTTCTTCGCGCCTTTGTAGAGAGATATAATATGTGCATCGGGATTTCTGCGTATTCCGGTTCGTGTATATATGTGTGCTTCTCATTAGGAGTCGCGGAATGTTCGAGGACTAGGTCTTGATGGTGGGTTGCCGTGAGATTTGTGTGACGAGATAGGATCTATAGATGGGGCGCGATGTAGTACGGTGCGGATCACTTGAGGTATGTGACAGTATGTGTGTTGGTGTCCGAATTATTAGCACGGTAGAGTGGATTGCAGTGAGAGTAATGGATGCTGCTGCGGTGATGATGACACCTGCCGTGATGGTGCTGACATCCCGCGAGAAATTTACTTGGCACTGTTTTTAATTTTTCTTTTTTTTTCCCCTTTTTAAACTAATTATTACATAATTAGGTATATCGTTTTATGACAAATCTGCGGTTGCAATAATTTGACAATTTTATAATCTTTGAAATGCTTTCTAAGTTCATTTCCGAAGGAAAGGTTACATATCTATATTATATAGTGGCTTGCATGTTTTATCTCGGTTAATATGAGAGGCACTCGACATAAATTGTTTGAAGATTAAAGTAAACACTTGTCTGCAAACTTCGTCCTCAATGCAAAGAATCTTGACACAAACTTTATATTTTTGTTCCGAAATAAACTATAACGAATTTGTACATTTTGGGCATAATGGGCGATGTATTCGAGACACAGCTACCTATTATCTGATGAAATTATCAATTTGGAACTCTTCCAGAGACTTAATTTTGTTTAAATTAATTATTTTTCGCACGTGTGCCAAAACTACGCGACATTTAAGGACTTGGTGAAAGTCAAATTGAACAATAGATATAAGTAATTCAGTTATAAAACTGCTTTAATACTATTAAACTGAACATTGATATATATTATCTTCAGCACAAACTTGCCATCTTGTATATATATACGTAAAAAATGTATAACCCGCACTATCGATCGCCAACTAATACCTTGTTATTAACAATCCCAGCTATCTTATACAACCGAGAGAGCGAAAAATTCCACAAAAAAAAACTTGGTACTACGCAGCCCGAACGTCTGCGGTAGCACATTCGCGAACTCGGCCACATGACTAACATCTTTTTTTCTTTATCGTCTTTCACACTTTTTCCGCGACTTATCAATAGGCTGCAGTCCGATAAGCCCCTAATCTCGCTCCGTCTTCTTCCCAGTACATTAATATTACGCAAAAGCCTTTTAAATCACGCGTAATCGTCGAGCTCGCGCTCAGTCCTCTCTTTCTCCTCCGTCCGCGTATAGCACACGTTATATTATACGCCGCTAGAATACGACTTCCTGGCCACGCCAAATGGTAAGAAAAACTGCATATACGCGGCGATTTGGGCTCGGGCCAATGTAGGTCGACGCTCCGCGCTCGCGCGTGTGTTAATATCACACGTCTCGTTTTGTATATTCTTCCGTCGATCGATCGAGCGCGCGCGAGGCTGAGATGCCGACACGGTGTGCAGTTTTATACACGATACTTAGTCGCGCGAAATCCAACGGTGTGCTGCTGCAGTGATGTGACCTTGGCCGTTTCAGGGACTCGAGACTCGCGTGTCGAACGATCGTCAGAGAATTTCGGTTTTATATACACGTATGAAGAGGTATATATATACGGATAAGGTGCGCCGTGTATGCGCAAGCGCGCGTTTTTGCACGGAAAGTGCAGCAAAGCGAGTGGAACACGCGCCGCGGCTGGTGGGTCGTTGATCTAATTGCAGACGCGGGTATATTTAGTGTATGGGCGATATATAGGTTGCCGGCAGTGGTTGGATTGTGACGTCTGCACTGCGATGTCTCGGCTGGGTGATAAATTTCGATGGAGCTGTAATTTGTAAACATTCTTCCAGAATAACTTCGCTCGACGTATGTATTTCAAGTCATTTAGTTTCGTGCGTATACACGTAACTTATGTATATTTTTCCGCTGCACAGCTGAATTAAATTGCCTCTTATTTCCATTATTAAGTGCTTATTTTTAGCAAATATAAGTAACTCAAGTGTCTGGAAAGATAAGTATGCCTAACGTCAGTCATTTGGAAACAATGACTATAATGTCAGTAGAGAAGAAACTAAACTTTAATTGATTAGGATTTTTAAATCTAATATATAATTATAGGTAAAAAGATGATAAGACATTATATCAGAATACTCTATATAATATGAAAATTATCTTCGTTTGAAAACACGCGCAACCAAACACAGAATTCGTATGTTTTGAATGGAAGGATAAATATATGCACAAATAAGCTGATCAATATTTCAATGCCACCTTCACCCACCAAAAGCCCATCATACACTCCATCAGCTCCACCTCTCCCGATAAATCAATCAACAGCCCAATGAGCAAACTGACTAACTCTCTCTCTCTTTCTCTTTTCTCTCGCAGGGCGACAACAAGAGCTCGTCGAAGAGGGGCGCGCCACACACACGGGGCACCGCCATATCGTTCGGCTTTCGTCGTCGGCCCGCGGCCACCGGCATCCCCGTGGCCGTGACCAAGTACACGGACAACCACCAGCGCTCCAAGTCCGTCGGCCCGGAGCACGAGTCGGCCCGCCGCCGACAAAATGACGAGGACTTTTACCAGCCGTCCTCCAGGTACCAGAACTACTCGCAGTCGGGCAGGTCGACGCCCCGGCTGGCGCCGCCGAAGAAGGAGTCCAGCGGGCTGCCCATGCGCACCAACAGGTTCGGCTTTAGGACGCAGCAGCCGAGGCTAACCGACAAGGTCACGGACCTGAGCTTCAACGGCCACGCCGTCGGCCACTTCAGCCAGGAGAAGGTGGACCACTACCAGGACGGCTGCTTCAGGCCGGCCCGACAGAGCCACTCGCCCCAGCAGAGCAAGCCCCGGCCCTCGCCCGTCAACCAGCCCAGCTACAACAACAACAGCGGCGCGCTGGACGCGAACCGCCGGAGCGAGATCCCGGCCCCGGTGGGCAAGTACACGCTGCACTCCTCGCACCTGCCGCTGCCGCAGTACGCCGTGCGCGTCGCCGACAGCAGCTCCAAGATCGCCAAGACCGCCGCTAACCAGAGCCGCAAGGTCGCCCGGCCCGGCACCTGCAGCTCCAAGGAGGGCTCCGGCACCGAGGACTCCGGCCTGGGCAGCCAGCACGGCGGCTGCTCCGACGAGAACGGCGCCGGGGGCCGCGCCAGGTTCGAGTTCTGCGAGCGGCAGCGTCCCAGGAAGCTGGGCGTCACGCTCAGCGGCAAGAGCTTCGACGTGCGCGACGTGGACGAGGAGCACACGGTCACGGAGATCTCAGTGATCCCGCTGCCGAAGAACTTCACGGCCCAGGAGCAGCTGCAGCGCGCGGCCGCCGTCAACACCGGGCTGGTGCGCGAGCGCGCGGCCCAATACCAGCGCACGATCCTCAGCAAGGACAACCGCTACACCGACTCCACCACTTCCATGTCCACTACCTCCTCCGAGGGCTACGACGAAGGCCTCGGCGAGGAGAAGGCCTACAAGGATCGGGCGCGCTCCGAGAAGCTGCCCGCCTCCTCCAGCTCCTCCATGATGCGCTCCGCCGACTTCAGCCCGCCCAGCTCGGACGAGCAGGAGTTCGGCCACGGCGGCGAGGCCATGGCCGACGAGTACTCCTTCAGCTCCAGCGAGGACTGCCACCAGCGACTGGCCGGGCTGCCACTCGCGCCCTGCAACACCGTCACCCAGACGACGACGCAGCACTTCCGGGCCATCTCGAACGCGGCCAAGAGCGGCGCCCTGCCCAAGAGCACGCTGCGCTCGGTCCTGCTGACCATCGAGGACCCGGCGTTCGCGGCCGTCGCGGCGACCACCACGACCCTCATCGACGACGAGACGTCGCCGGTCGACAGTCTCTTCGACAGCCCCACGGCTAGCGTCTCACAGTCGGACGTCAAGCTGAAGCTGGCCGCGCCGGCCAACGCCATGGAGCGCTCCGGGAACACCATCGACGACGACAGCCCCGGCACGCCGACCAACGCCTCCAACTCGCTCAGCCTCTCAGAGGGTCGGGAGTACTTTGACGACGAGATCGCCGATCAGCCAGGACTGGTGTTCGACGAGACGCTCAGGGAGGTGTCGCTCGCCAACACGGAGCACAGCCAGACGGTGCTGGAGACGCAGCCGAAAATCAGTGAGTATACTTTGCTTGCCAATATTAGTTTTAATCCAAATTCAAAGATGCTTGACCAAAGTAAAAAAAATCAAATTTTTTTTGTAACCTTTTACTTTCCGCAATGGATTGACTAAAGGTCTCTTGGAAGTTTGATTTGAGAAATTTTTCAAAGTACCCTTCGTAATGTATATTGCAACTTCGCACAATTGAGGACTCATACGTTTTTGTGTTATTTTTAGATGCAGTGCAAGGCGGCAGAAGTGTGGAAAACAGCCCGATGCACGGGCGCAAGATGAATCGAGCCGGTAGTGTCAGCACATTGTCTTCCTGCGAGTCCCTCGCCTCGGACGACCTCATGATGGATTACGAGCGCAGCGACGCCAGCTCCTTCGGAGACGTCAACAGTCGGTACGTGATGCGTCCTCGGAAAACCAATCGGAACTATTGAAAGGGCAACAAAGTTTCGCGAGCGCATTGTACTTTTGCATTTATTCATGCGATCGATGGAACGAAGAAATGTGTTTTAGTTTTGCAAAAGTATAATGCGATGGGATTGCGAAACTTTGGTTGTGTTGCTTGAGTGAATTGTTATTGAAGGATTTTTGTTTTTTTAGGGGAAATTCAACGTTCGTCATGCAGGACTTAGATGACGCAACAAGCCTCTTAGAATTAGAAATACAAGGACAAGAAGTGATGAAGGAGTGGAATAACCTGCTGGGACAAACCCAGCAGGCGCTGTCTAACTCAACTAATAACAATATTAAGGATGGCCTCAACAATAATCAAAATACGGATACTGGGTGTGTATATTTGCTTTTACCCAAAAATCAATTTTGTGAGAAACCTGGTATTATAGTCTATTTAATAATACAATCGATTTCTTACTGACTTTTACATAAAAAATCTACATAATATACTTTTCTCGCAAAATTGTTTATAATCTCATGTCAAAGTTTCAAAATATAATTAATGACAGACAAACAAAGATTTAAGATTAATCATGTTTTGAATCTTTGATGACCAAAGCTTCATCCAGAAAGACCTCAGAGAAGTAGTGCCACTTATTCTGCAAACAAAAAATGCCTATCTTCGAGTTTTAATCCAGCTTTTTTTATCACTTCTTTCACATTATGTTTCGTTTACGCTGCATGCTTTTTTCTGTGCGATTATCAAGTTACACCACAGTCGAGTTTTGCTGTTTTCATTTTACTAGAACTTTATACGTGCTTTACCAATAAATGTTTGTTTCTCAGTCTACTGCTATACTTTTGTATAACGTCGATACTGCCTATTTTCGTTATCGGGCAGTTACCCCAGACCTGCGCGTTAATATTATATATCATTCGAATCGACACGACGGCATTCGATGTATATACTTTATCCTGCCGAAGAGGCTCGACTTTTTATTGCCATCCCAAAGAAAGGCGAGTGCGAGCAAACATTCATACTTCGCATAATATGTACGATTAAGATGATTCACGTAGCTACAGTGCAATAAAGCGATCCAGGCTAACGTGCAGACAGATAATTTTTCTCGTCTCTGTCGCTGTCTTCTCGCCACCTCTCTGGCGTGCGGACGGGAATCTCGTAGGACCACTCGTGAAGAATGCGGGCTTATTTCGCGTGGGGCGCTACCTATATACATGTGAGTCACCCGAGGCAAATCTCCTGCAGGCACCGGATGATGTAAATTTTTCCCTTGCCGCGCCGCGAGCTTTCCAGTTTTACGACGCTGCCGTGGGCACTTATTTATCACGGCTGCTGCTGCGACAATATTCACGTATTATGCAGATACTGCAGCGGCACGTTGCGCGAGCGAAAAACATTGCGAATATCGTTGCTGGCGCTGTTCCCTATGTTGCTCGGTTCTATCGAGTTTATTGTGTGTTGCAAAGTGGTACTTATATTCTAATTGGGTAGTAGCCGAATCGTTTGTTGTCTTAATTGAGCGATAAATTTTTATGCTTTTGAGATTATTGAGTTTATCAATTGTGACGTTTTTATATTTTGAACATTATTAAGTATCTACTTTAGATAAGAAAGTTGTGGTATGTCAAATATGTTGATATTTATTTATTTATATGTATAATATTCATGTAAAGACTCGTACTATTTAAATTTACATTAACTAAAAGGCTCTATAAGAGATTATTAAGCTACTACCTAATTACGTGCACTTACTAGCTTTCTTATTATATTTTTTGATATTTGTTAGTGTTTTTGAAGTAAATAAAAAGCATACAATAATTGATATATTTTAAAAATTTTAACATATATTGATGTTTTTAAAATAAGTATTTTATAGCTGAGTGTATGCTTTTAAATTGTATATTTTTCATATAATTTATATTGTTATATAAAAAATAGGAGTTTATATTTTGAACAACTAATGCAGTTAAGCCGATAGTATATTTTTCTATTTCAAGTGCGATCATTAGTCATTGATAAAACGTATTATTGTTATATTTGTACGTAGAAAATTAATATGTGAAGTTAAATAACCGCATTGAGATTACGTTAAACGTAGATAATAGTAACTGTTTAAAACTTATACGAATGTAATAAAAATAAAAACATTGTTACCGTATCATGAAACAAGTAGTCGGATTATCGACGCATGATATAATAGAAAGTGTATAGAGTACAATGTAACGACTGCTGGTATAGTGTATCTTTCTTTCACCAGATGGCAGCACAGTCTGCGTAAGTGAATGGTACTATAGTATGACTCATTCAGCCGTCAAAACATTGGTACATCATACGTGCCGTGCATTCGGTTTTTTCCTTTGTTATTGTATTTTAAACATTAGTTTTTTCTCTATTTCTTTTTTTTTTATAAAAAATTATAGTTTTTCTTCTTAAATCACAATAATGCATTGTCATTAAATTTTGCAAAAAATTTAGAAACTAAATTGTTTATATTATTTAATTAATAAGAATGTTGACGATAGAATTTATTGAAATAATAATAAAATAGTAATATCCATGAATTAATGACTACATCGTCGAAATCAATTAGTCGAAGAAGCCACGAATCGGCACACGCGTGCGACATCTTCGGGTCTCTCTTTCTCGAAGATGTTTCGCTTTCGTTAGCTCAGAGCCGTCGAAGGGCTTCATCCTTTGGCACATCTTGCAAGGGATATTATTTCGCAACGTTGGAGAACTGGCCAACTAAGAGAGCACGTGCGTCGTAGAACAGAGAACAGGAAAGTCGATTAAGAAGTCTTCGCGTGACGACGCGCTGCTCGACCTAATAGTTGACAGTAGGGCCGCTCGATATATTGACTATTCTTGTCAGCGAATCGCTTTTATAATGTACTGTACATGTGAGCTGTACATATGCGCAGTTCGTTGTATTTTGGAGTCAGGGGTCTTTACACTCAAAGAAGTTTTTCATATATATGAGGTATCGATTGTTTCCGAGTATCGTTACTACTTATAAGGTTTTATGTGGTATTTATAAATGTTTCAACTGTTTTTACTATTTTTGTGCGTGACTAATACGTAGTAAATGTCTCAGATAAATATATATCATTCTTTATTTTATTCTAAATATACTTGCCATTTTTATTGAATTAGTATACTCTATATTGAAACTATGAATCAGCACACAAATCGTACATTATTTAAAATTGTCGAAAAATTACATCATCATCGGCGACCATGGTTATCAATTCATGCGCAAAGTTAAGTGTATACACGTTATCTCGGCTCGACTACAAAACCTCCGTACAAAAGCGCGACGTAACAGCCCCATTGAAACTCGAAAAAGCAAACTCTCGGCTCGTGCAAACTATAACACACTCCTACCCGTTTCCCTCCTTAAAAAGTCAACACCGCCTCTTCCCTCTAAAAACTAGGCCGTAAAGTCGTCGGTACGCGCGCGAGACGACTGAACAATATACGCGATCCCGGAGGCTCTCGCTATCGACTCCAGCGCGCTTTCGTATTCCGCCTACCTAGACGCGCCCGCCTCCCCCATCAGACGCTCCCCCGAGAGCTTTGTCAGCTTGGCAACGGAATATACCTCCGTCTGCAGTGCCAATTTCCACCGGAGAGTCCGGGGGACGAATTAGCGCTCGTCAAGAGTGTCTTATTTCCCCCGATTCTTGCGCGCATTTGTTTACAAAAGGTAATTCTTCGAGCTAACGAGGGCCTGTAAGTTCCGGTGGTTTGAGGTAGAAAGGGATAGTTGGGAAGGAGAATATAAAAGCGACGACTAACTTTGACGTTTGAGAGGAATTTAAACTAGTCATTTTTATTGTGTTTTTGGAATAAGTTAATGATAAAGTACGATACTAAAGTTTTTATTTTAAATAGAACTTATATGATAACTGCTAAATTTGAATTTCGGTAACGTTTTATTTTATCAAAAGAATACTTGACAAGTTACAAAACTTAAAGTAAAACAATATAGGTTTTATTTGAAACCAAATTATTGGATATATGTTACATCAGTTTCTGAACAAAAACGAAACTTTTCAAGTCACTTTTTCCGTTATATAGTTATACGCTTCGTTATCGAACTAGGGTCAAAAGCGTATATCTAGGGCGAGATAAATTTTCAAAACTGCTGACTAATTTCAGTACCTCGATAAATCTACTTTCAAGGTATCGGTACATACCTATGACCAATGATGATAAGTTTTATGGAACTATAAAAATTATTTCATTTGTTATCTTAGTATCACGTCATCCAGTCCACGTGAGAAGTAATAAACGCACAATCTGTTCCAGATAAAAAAAAAATTAAAAAAAAAAAACAATATTTTTTTATTAACACGCTGATGAACAACAAAATACTGTTATACCACATATACTCTGCGAACATTCTTTTAGGCAGCTGTCCATCTCTGGGTAAATTTCGCCGGCAAGATAAATCAATCGGCCGCTAACCCTCGCCATCCCTTCCACCACCTTCATCCCCCTACACATCCCGAAGCGCACCGGAGCGCAGAAACCCCATAGCTCTATACACTCTCACACACACACACACACATATAGATAAAACGAAATCGGCGAAGCGCGACAGGCCGCGCGTCGCTTCGGTGTGCAGCATGGGCAGCATATAGGCAGCGAATAACGCGCGGCAGTGCCTAGCCGGTGGTCCCGCCGCCGCCGACTCTCGCGCCATCACTACTCGAGCGCACGCCTGCAGCAGCAGTCGGCATCGCACCGTCGCGTCGTACGGATACCCGAGCCGTGCGTGTGCGCGCATCTGTCCCTTTTTTACACGCGCGTCTCTTGTATATATACTTACCTGCGCGTACCCCGCCGTCCTTGCGATTTTTCCTGGCCGCAAGTGTCGTCTTCGTAATGGCGTGTCGCGGCCGCTGAACAGACGCGCGCGTCAGTGTGAATAAGTACAGTGTTTGTTGCTTCATGTGGGGACTCTGGTGATTTTGTGCGGCGGTTGTTGGAGAAAGGTTGGATCATGGGGTTCGCAGGGCCGAGTCGACAATGGCCAGTGTGCTAGAGGGAGATCAGCTGACTTTTTTTTTTTTAAATAATCGTACGTTGCTGGAAGGTGTCGAGCTGCGAGCGTTGTCGTCATGGGATAGCATAACAAAGGGTTCGGGGAGTTGGTTCTTGTTGGCGGTGAAAGTGCTTTATCTATTTCGAAGGATGGTGTAGTAAAATGGGAAACATAACCTTAAAAGTAACAAATTTCGAGAAGTAATGTTCACGGTCACTGTTTACTTATTTAGCAGACGAAAAGTAATCTTTGCAATGAGTGTAATTTTGTTTCGTAGAAAATGGTCTGTTATTGTAGTATTGCAAGAATTCGTACAATATTTTTTTTTTCTTTTTTCCATTTTCAATTGTTTGAAAATGTTGCTATGACAACAGCAATAATTAACTTTTAAAATGTAAACACGTGCATATAAAGTTGTAACATATTTATTTTGCAATATTAATTATTAACATTATCTAAACAAAAAGAATTGGAAATATAAAGTAAATTGTTGCTCCTTTTTTCATTTTGGAGCAAAGTAAATTTTTCCATCAACTTTTTCCTATTTTCACGTCAGTATATTGGATATGAAAATAGACAGTTTCCGGAACCCTTTGATATTCTTGACGTTCAACTGACTCGTGGAGCTGGATACACTTTCAGATGCGAAAAGGAAAATTTGCCATTTGTTTATAAGGCCAGAGAGTCGTATATAGATCTGCGTGCATAAATTATTAAGACTACGTCTGCGTGTAACCTCTGCTAACCGTTGCAAAATCCATATACGAGTACACATTTACCTTCGTCTGTTGCGTCTTCATTATCAGCGTCCCACTATCAGAAATATGATCGTTAAAAATTATCGCTTGGACCGTACACATATACATAATACATCCATTCTCATTGTTTTCCCGCAGTCATGCTTGTTCTTTCTTTTGTCTATCTGTTTCAGTTTAGACCGCATGATAGTTTTGTTTACTCTTTTGGTTTGCGAAAGACGTGTACCGGAATACGTTTATTCTTTAGTAGGTAATTGTAATTGAAGTCCCTTTCTCCCATCGTCTCCCTCCGCAAGAAGCTCCAGCATTATTTTTTTTTGTTTTGTTCTTGTACTTTTCGTTTAGTTTGTATCCGACATTCACCAATCCGTGACTGATACGGTTAGATAATTATGTAAATAAAGTTTGAGCGTGTGTAAATCACGCATCTAATTAAAAATCACGATTTTTCGTAAGAATTTGCGTAATTGCGCCATTATTTGTAATTCTTTACTTATGCGCGGTTATTAATTAATTGGAAAATGAAATTTTAGCTATTCATTAAATATTTTTT
>JAPYZO010003881.1:0-18547 GCA_030522905.1 Torymus flavipes | reverse complement strand
GGGGGGGGGGGGGGGGGGGGGGGGGGGGGGGGGGGGGGGGGGGGGGGGGGGGGGGGGGGGGGGGGGGGGGAAAAAACACTGTGTGGCAAAGAAGGAGGGGCAGCTGGGCTGCGACGTGATCGTACCTATACGCGAGATCGAGAGAGACAGAGATAACTCTGCTTCGCGTTCGAACGACTACAGTACGCCTGGTCGACTCTGCGCTTGTATGCTATTTCTGTCACGTAGGATACACATATATACGCATACGCGTCAATGCGGTGCATATACACATATATACGCAGTTTCGCGCACATTCAATTACATGCAGGAGAGCATAGTCGCCCGCTCGTTGATCGAGAGAGTAGTGAGAGAAGCGCAGGCAGCCTGTAGTAATTAGCGCGCTAGCGACGGGCATTGAGCGTCGAAAATTTTTCATAAGCAGAAGGAAAGGTGCGTCGGGTTGTTTGCGCGAGGCCCCGTCACTGATATAAGTTGCGAAGCCGTGGTTTTTTAAGTTATTTATCCGCATAATCGGCCTACGGAGCCGGAGCGGGCGCCAGTCGCGAGTGTCGTTTTCTCTTTTTGACGCTTCGAGGCCTCTTTGTTTGCTTGTGCAACGGGTAAAAGTTCGCTACAATGTCAGCGATCATGGATTGTTTTCTGCATTAGCAGGCGGTGGGTTTGAGTTTTTTTGGTTTTTCTCTCGGGAAAAAGAGAGAGAGAAAGAGACAGAGAAAGGGAGCGAAAAGGAGCAGCAAGTGGGTTTCGCTTGGCTTAGGCTTTTTGTGCCCTGTGATAAACACTGTATTGTGAGTGTGTGCAAGCGCGGCCCTTGCTACGCCGACGCTATCTCACTCGCCGTTATCGTCTCTGGTTGCGAACGGAGCAACGGAGACGAGCGAATTGGAATTTCTTTTGTTAACTTTGCTGGAAGTGCGTGTGCGTAAGTGTACATAATCTTGGGCGTTGATTAACACTTGTGTTAAGAATCTTTGTGTACAGATCGAAAATTAGTCTACACAAACACCAGGTAGCTCCACTTGTTTTGAGTGGCTAAATACAGATAATTCATTTGGATCTCCATTCTTATTTACACTTTCTCAAGTTTATTCTTGACACTTTATCCCACTTATATTGTGATGTACCCCAAGTGTAACATTCAGGGAGTTAACGTAGAGTCATCAATTAATTTTGTGCACTCAAAGAGAAAAGGCATCTTCATACACAAGAAAAAAATGTTTAAAGACCCCATAAGTTTACGAAATCGTATAAGTTTTCTTCTTCTTCGTCGCTATTGAATAGCCCAAAGGCTATCGCTCTAGGAATTTGCCAAGAGCATTTGGATTTCAACTGTCCTAAAGCCAAGGGTATGGCTTTGCACTAGGTCTTCTCTCACCTATTATTGCAAGTAAAAAAATCACCATCCTAATATATTTGAATTTTAACATTCAAGTAAAACAATAGGAAAAATGAAGCTACTGGAAAGTACGCGCTTTGAAGCAATAAACAATGCTTTATCCATCACAACTGGAGATAGCAAGATTATTGGAAGGTTAATAATATTTTTTATTATGTTTAATCAAGTTTTTGTTTGTATTTAAATTTCTATCGACATTTTTACAGAATTGAGAGCTATTCCTGTAAAATGGCTGGAAATGATAAACAATTGTACAAACGTTTCAATGCTGAACAAGGAGTAACCCCTCATGATTTTCAAGCTTTATCACCACCTCAAACTTCTCTTGGTACATCTCCAGCACAAAGTTACTTTAGGTAATCATCATTATTTTATGTTTATCACTATTTAAAATACTCTCAAGACTAATATCATTTTATTTTTTGGTTTTAGTCGTAGCATTTCTGGTGATGAAGATGGTCCATTGTGTGACACAATCAGCAGAAAGACATTGTTTTATTTGATAGCAACATTGAATTCAGCTTTCTACCCAGACTATGACTTTTCTGATGCTAAGAGTCATGAATTTAGTAAAGAACCAAGTTTACAATGGGTCATGAATGCTGTAGATAGTAACTTAAGTGCAACTGCAGGAGATCATTACCGTACGCTAAGAGCTGCGCTCTGGGCTACAATTGAAGATGAAATATCTATGAATGATTGTGACATTTATAGGTAACACTTATAATATTGAATATAATTGAGACCATACTAAACAAACTTATGATGATTCTTTAATTTCAGTTACAATCCTGATTTAGCATCTGATCCTTTTGGAGAAGATGGATGTTTGTGGTCCTTCAATTATTTTTTTTATAATAAAAAACTTAAGAGGATTGTATTCTTTACATGCAGAGCAATAAAGTGAGTAGTCTAAAAATATTGACAACTATTAAATGTATAAAATATAATAAACATGAAAACGTTTATTTTTAGTCCTCTTTATGCACTGGATTCTGGTATTGGTAGTGATTTCACTATGGATGAAGATGATGAAGATTAACTTACAATAGATAAAAATCATACTTTGAGTTTCTAGATTTTCACTTTTCCATATTTGCAATCATAAATAATATTAACAGCTATTTCGCAGTATAATGAGAATTAATTTTTGTCTTAACTATTTTTCTTAGTGCAATATATATATATATATATATATATCCTCCCTGCATAAAAATTAACATTCATACAATAAAATATATTTGTGTGTATACCGTGAAACGAGGTGAATTAGTAACAAAATTACATTTGTAATTGAAATGCTATATTTCAATATATTATAGTAATTTGCAATGTTTCATATCAATATTGTAATTATTATTGCATCAAAAGGGCAGTTCAAAAACAATACATTTATGAAAAGTTATTATAAAAATAAATTTAAATAAATAACTTAATTATGTCAGAAAAGAATGACAAAAAAAACAAAAACCAAAAAATTTTTTAGTGATTGAAAAGATTTTAAAAAATATATATATATATATTGAATATCATAATATTATGATAATAAATTTTGTTATATACTAGGTAGTAGGTACATATTCTTTAAAAATTTAGATTATAACTGTAACAGGTATTTCAATGATTAACTGTTACAAAGTAATTATTCAGCTTTTTTAGCTTTCTGGATTATATTTTACAATCAGTTTAAAAAATATTAAATTAAACACAATTGTTGAATAAATAATAACATAAATAATAAATTTTTAAAATTTATTATATTTTGGATGTTTCTTTTAAATTTTCACCATATTTCAAAATTTATAACTTTCACTGAATGTTTAATATGAAAGAATTTTTAACATAAGAAACAAGGAATGTTCAAAATATAATAATATTTATCAAAATTATTTTGTATGTAATTTACTTTCTTTTACGGTATACTGAGTTATAAAATTACTTGGAAAAACCTAATCAAGTTATCATATTACTATGAATATCTCATTACTTAATTTTAAACAGAAATTAAGTGAATTACAATCAATATTTTATTTAATTATTGGTTGTACAAATACTTAACGTAATACATTAATATATCTATAACAAATAGGTAAAAAATCAAGGTTTGGTATATGATCTCAAAATTAACTTTGAAATACTATTTTCATAGTAATATCTAAATGTAATTAAAGGGGTTTAGTGTTTGTTTCATAAGTAGGACTTATATAGCACAGAATTATTTGCAAAGCATCAAAAAGATAAGGCTTTCTTTATACCTAGATATATAAAAATTTTGTATTACTATTGATCCTATATTTTAAGATACAAGCTTAAGTTTATCAAATTAAAAATGAATACAAACAGGTAGTTGGTATATCTTCGAAATATTAAATAATAATATTAATTTGTATTTCAAAGTAAGAAAACAATTAGTATTTCATTTTGGAAATATGTCTAGTTATTTTAATGTGAATGTTCTTTTAGTTATATAGTAGTAACCCAGTGATTATAATACACATTGTATTATATTAATAAAAAATTGATGTCTCTTACAATTTTTTTGTAAGAAAGTATCACAAATAAATATACAAAAAAAGGTATGAAATTTCCTTATATTCCTAACAATAAAGTTTATTAATGTAAAAAATAGCAATTTCAAAAGTGTCGCATTTCGTTATAATGCCAGGCATAGCATTAATGATAATACCACCATCTGTAATATTAGTTAATAAATAAAATTATATTTATGATTAAAATATTACTCTTGATTAAGTATAAAAATATTACTGAATTATGGGAAAACAAATTGAAACCTTAACAATAAAATTGTAACAAATTGATTATTTATTTAAAAAATATCTTACAATATTACAATGGAAAAAATGATTCTTCAAAAGAAAATAGTTAACTAGTGCACATGATTCTGGTTATAAAAAATACTACAGTATATTTGTCACACGAATTGTAAATTATAAATAAATTGTTTTTCCTTAAAAATATAATTCTTATCACCATTCACAGACATTCCACTTTCAATAGCATCAGCACAGCAGTTTTTAAAATCATTCATTTAAAATAGTAACTTTGTAAGTTTTGTACAATACTAATATGCAATATTATCTTAATTAAAATCAAAATATTAAAATTATTTTTAATCACTCGTATAAAATGGTAATCTATATCGTAACAATATACATTACAAATAACTAGAGATAATAATAAACATAGAAATAAAATTTATACTTAAACAATAAGAAAGTTAAAAATGTACAATTGCTATTAAAAATTTTTCCTAACACATGATTCAATAAAAGTTTGTACGAAAATATCGAATTTTGCAATTTTAAAATTTGTTATCTCGTGAATTTTGTAAAATCATTTATACATCATAACATCAGGTGACTGATACATGCACATATATGCGTCGCACAATAGTCTTTTGGCATGTTCAGGAAGTAATCGATCATCCGTTAATGTGGCTAAATAACTAGCTCCTTCTTCACTTAACCAATATGGGAAGTCTGGACATGGAACCATTTCAGGTATATTGTATCCATTTTGTTCACCTGTAGAAATAATATAGAGTATTTATGTTATAGCCTTACAATATTTAATAAATTTTATGAAAAACTTACCCTTTCTATCTGCCATAGAATCAAAAAAACACCATGGAGCTTCAGAACCAGGAGCACATTTTACAAATGATACATAGTGTGATGTTTCAATACAAACAACAGCTAACAATTCCAAATATAATCTAGGTACAGGACAATGTTCCTTTAAAATTTCATACTCCATAGGTACTGTTAGAACTTTAGGTTCATGATTGGTTCTTTTCTCATGACAATGTGCCTAAAATATTCATGTAATTTTAAAACATAATCATGTGGTTATTCAAAAATGTAAATACAAAAATCACCAAACCTTATCAAGACACTCCTTACAAAAACCTATACTCTCCAAACCTTCACCACATTGTCCATAACATTCTTTACATTCAAATTTTGCTAATTTACCACACACTGTGCATTGTCTTGGGGCTACAATAAAATTACAATAAAATTATATGTTACAACAAATAAAAATAATTTTAAATGAAACACTTGGTACTTACAATCTTCTATAATATCTGTAACATCTAGTAATAATGTAGGTTGTATTTTTGGATACATTTTATATGATTTTCCAAAACGAGGCATTTGTAAAATTAAACATGAAGGGACTTCTTTCAACCTAATATTACTAGTTAAGAAACTTTGCTCAAGTAATTGTTGTACCGCAGGTAAAGCAAGTCTATCATCTTTTTCAACAAAAAGTTGGTAATGGTAAGCATCTTGACCAGAACTTAATTTTAAAAACGGTTCTGCATTTAATGTTTGTGCAACTAAGGATGTCAAGAATTCTTCTGGATCTGATGAATATATGTTAAATATAGTAATTTTTATGAATCTATTTTATAAAATGTAAGTAATAATTATCATTAAAATAACCTTTTTCTTCACTTGTTAAACCAGAAATAGAAGATAATTTTTCTAGTAAAGTTCTCAATTTCATAACACGATCAGCTCCAACAAATAAATCTCTTCTAAGGGGATTGACTATTTCTTCGCGTAATACTCTTTGAACTTCTTCATATTGTGAACAGTCTTTTTCATTTGGTGGCCTAAAAATATAATGTACCCAAGTTCTTGTTTTTAATACTAAAATTGATAAGATAACAATGATATTCTCACCTAAATAAAAGGCTGTCGAATACACCAGTAAAGGCAAACATGCTAAACAAAGTAGCATCTAAATAACAAGAATTATGATGGCCTTGTATACCACGGTATTTCCCACAAATTTTATCTAAATCACCTTTAACAGATATAGGTGGTACTGCTCCATATATAGTTGAACTTTGAATTGATCCAAAATCTTGTATCTCAGGTTTATAGTAGCAACTGCTAGCCTTTAGTTAAGTAATAAATATTAATGTAAATAGATTTTGAAGAGAAGTATATTGTAGTACTTACAGCCATATCATATTGATGACAGTCTTTTAGGTCTGTAAACCAAGCTTTTCTTGGACTACATTGAAAATACCTAACATCCTGATAAGTTCCATCTGTGGCTAATGGATGAATATCATCCTTAAAATAAAAAATCTCTTTCAGTACGTGACATTCTTTTAGAGTAAAAATTATAAAATGTTCATGTATAATATAAAATTACCAATTCAATAGCTGCCATCAACTTATCTGTTTTAAAACCACCCGGTGAACCAATCCAACGTATAACTCCATAATGTGTATCATTGTCAACAAGAACTTTTACACATGAACCAATGCTAAGATCACTTGCATTAATTGACTGTTGAACTATTTGGGATACTTCATCATCTTCATTATCTAAATGAAATGGTAAATTAAATATTAATTTCACTTTGAAGCACAAGCAGATAAACTTTTAAATGACTACTAGCACATGAAATATTTTTTTCTTACTATAATTTAATAAATTAGAATTATTTATTTCATTTTGGAAATTACTTTTGACATTTAAGTCTACATCACTACTCCACTTATGTTCTAATACAAAAACTGGGATATCTTGCAAAGATGCAGCCATTTTACATATAATTTCAAGAATAACCCAATCTCTTGGACATCACTAGTAGCTCTGAAAGCACCCAAGTGACTGTCTAATTTTAAACCCCCAAGTTATTATTATCCCTTCCAAGGCATGCGCATGTCCATCTAATAAGTTTCTATTATTTGTTAGAGGTATACAAAGCTAATAAATCACATTAAATGAAAATTACCAGAATTCAAAGGATCAAAACTTCTCAAATTTCTGTACATCTTTTTGTTATCATTTTGTTGTTCTTGAGAGATATTTATTCCTGAAAAACTTGTATTATTAGAAATACTGTAATTCTTAGATCTAGTTGATTGATTATTATTGTCTGTATCCACAAGCAAGGAATATGTATCTTTTTGTAAAATGTCTGTATTTTTTTTACCATCATTAGTTTCTTTATTTTTAGTAACAAAAAAGTTATCAGTATTTTTAGGTTGTAATATATCATTAGATAAAAAATCTGTTGAAAAAAAAACGCAAAATATATAATAATTATGATTGATTATTTAATTAATAAATTTTAACATAATACTAAAATTACACAATAATGATACATACTTTTTTCAAAATTCTGAATTGCTTCCAAAGCTTCAGTTTTTCGAGGATTTATATTACTTAGAGTTGCAAACGTTCCAGCAGATTTGAAACTTTTAAAATACTTTTTTGTTAAAGAAGAATCTTTACAAATATCTGGATTATCCTGAAGAAAGTTTAGCAATTTTAAATATTGAAAATATTTTTAGAAACCAAGAGTAAAATAATAAATTTTCTTACCAATAAATCAAGGCCAAAATAATATCCATCTCCAAGCTCTGGTACAGGACCAATAAATTTTACACTTGCTGAGTATGTCATAAGATCATTAGAATCTGGACAATACCAAACTTTACCATTTGGTTTGATATCTTCAACATTCTTGCACAGTTGGCTATTCTTCACTAATCGCACTCTTTCTTGTAAACTTGAGACAGAACATAAAAGGTGCCAAATCAATGATGATACTGATAAAAGGTCAATCGGATGACACTTCCATTCTGTTTTAAACCATATTTCACCTTCACTGTGCAACTGTACTCTTAACGCATCTTTATTTTCAACACCAATTGCCTCTACAAGCATACCTGCAGTCACTTTACCAATATTCGCACTACATTTACCTTTCAAACGAATCAAAATTGTATCCTTTATGACTATATAATATTTTGTTGTTGGGTTATCTTGAATATCTAACTGACTTAGGTTACACCAATTTTCTTCCATTTTAATAGAAAAATAATATCATAATGAGAATAGACAAGTTATTAAATTTTAGTAGAAATAACTTTCTAAATAAGCTCATTTAGAAGACTTCTGTAAACAATGTATGATGTTATATTTATAATATATATAGTTGACTTTCAACTCAAATTCTTTTACTGTAGATAGTCATTTGTATTGCATATTTCAAAACAATATAGCATAATGAATAAAAGAATATCTGTCTTACCACCTGTTCATAATGATTAACTTTTTTTTCGACTTCCATAAAATTTCTATTTTCATAAACATATTTACTTATTTATAATCTGCATATGTATAAATAAAATTCACAAATCATAGCGAATTCTTAGCAATAAGCAAATATTAGCATAAAGACTTAAATCTTGCATTTTGGTAGATTAGCATTGAAAACCATCAAATAATTGATCGGACTGCAGTAAGTCCTACGGTTGGATGATAATATTATGCTAAACGGAACGACTTGAAAAAGCGTGCAGTATCTAATCACTTGCAATCAGCTGATAGGTCATGTAGGTATGGGGTATGCATGATGGCATTGATTTTAAATTGACGCCAGAGAGCGCTTGCTACTCTTCGCTGCGAAAATTTGCCAAAGGTAGGTGATTCGAACTTTAGACGCGCGCGCGTCTTTGCCGGCATTGTCATTGTGATGTTACGAGGTTAAGTGTGCACACATGTGATTTTTTTTATGTAATAAATAATAAACAAGGAAGGTGTAAGAACTTTGAATTTATAAGAAAGCATAATTTTAATCGTACTCGAGGCAAAATGGGCGACTCCGATTTGAATGAACTGCTTAGAAGAGCGGAACAAATGGCTGCTGATGTTGAAGGCAATGGAGAACTTCCACAGGTGGAAAGAAATCTCAGACAAATACTTGATGGTTCCAATGAAATATGGTCGCAAATGACTCAAACAGGCACACAAGATAATCAAGTTCAAGCGTAAGATCAATTTTACTGTTACATTTATTGGCTTTTAGTGTAGCATATAATGAATTTTATCCTGTTTTAGTCATCTCCTTTTGGGTTCGAGAGGTATTGATTTAATGCAGATTGCTCAAAAATTGAATTCTCTTAGTACTCGACGAACATTTGAACCTTTAGATCCTATAGCAGATACAGATATTGTTAGTTATCTCAGAAATGAAAAGGAAAATGCTATACTTTCCATTATAGAACAAGTTCACAGAGATGTATGTATTATTTACTGTTAAATATATTTGTAAATTTTTAATTTCAAGTGTATCGATGTACAAATACATAAAATAAAAAGTAATAACATGAAAATTAAAAATGTTTTAGACTTTTGAATTAAATCGAGTTCAACAATTAGAGCACACTCTTGGAGAATGGAAGCAAATGAGGTTCGAAATAATGAATGCGATGACTGCTCCTTCAGGAGAATTAGTAGATCTTAGAGGAACACCACAACGTACTAAAATTGCTGGTTCCATGATTAGTAGCTTATCAAATGTTGAAGCAGCTTATGCAAAAGAATTACAAACTTATAATGAACATGTATTAAAAGGTGTTACAAGACCAAGTATGTTTACAGCTTTTAGTAAAGCAGCAGAAGTTTTTAATGATAAGAAGGTTTTGGAATTATGGCAAATGGTGAAGTGTATGGTTGATATACCTCCAACACCAGCTGGAGATCAAATTAAATCAAGAAATTCTACCATTGTAGAATTGAAAATAGTGTCCCAAGCAAGAAAATATCTTGAAAATCGTTATAAAGAATTTATGAATTCAATAGTAAGTGAAAATTTGGCACAAGCTAAAAGAGGTGGTATTCCAGGTACACTACCATTGGTAAAGAGTTTTGTTGGAATTAAAATACAAAATATGAGAGATTTAGAAGAAGTAACAGTAGATGAGAGACCTTTATGGCCACTGATTTATTATTGTATGAGAGCTGGAGACTTAAAAGCTGCTTTACAGTGTTTAAATCAATGTGGTGCAGGATTCCAAGAATTTAGATCTGCACTTGAAGAAGCAATAGATGATCCACAACACTGTCCCAGTTCTCGATCTGAATCAACATTAAAACTTCATTACAGAAAACATGTTAGATCTGCAACTGATCCATATAAAAAAGCAGCTTACTGTGCACTTGTTCCATGTGAACCAGATGATCTTCATACAGAAGTCATGTCTGCTGCTGATGATTATTTGTGGCTTAAATTATGTCAAGTAAGAGAACAACCAGATCCAGAAAATAAATTGACTTTAGATCATCTACAAACAACTATATTACAAATTTATGGTAAAAGATTATTTTATTATTTTAAGAAAAATTTAAGTGTTTTTTAATAATAAATAAATTAATTTTCTTATATTCTAATATTTCTTTTATCTCAGGTGAATCTTACTATCGTGCCCATGAACAACCATTTTTGTACTTTCAAATGCTTTTCTTAACTGGACAGTTTGAAGCTGCAATTGAATTCTTAGCTAGAGGAGCAGGAGCTCGTCACTTAGCCCATGCTGTTCATTTAGCTGCTGCCATGCATGAACATAGTTTATTAGCTGTCAGTCAAAGTGTTTTAGCTCCACTGATAAGTGTTGATCCTGCTGATAAACCTCCAGCAAAGAGACTTAATTTTGCTAGACTGATATTACTTTATGTTAAGAGATTTGAATCATCAGATCCTAAAGAAACATTACACTATTTATTCTTATTAAGGTAATAAAGATAAAATGTGATTATTTAAGAGACATTATAATTTATTGTGAGAAGTATATGTATATATTTTTATGATTTTTTCAGATGCATGAAAGACCCATATGATAGAAATATGTTTGCTGCATCAGTAGCAGAAATGGTTGTAGAGTCTTCAGCAGCTAATCGCACATTACTTGTTGGAAGAATTGACAAAGAAAGACGATTACCTGGAGTATTAGATCAGTTTCAAATAAACACTGAAGATGTCATTAATATAAGTGCAGAAACTCTTTATAGGAAAGGTTTATTAGAAGATGCAGTTCTGATGTATGATTTAGCTGGAAATCATGAAAAAGTACTAAGCCTAATGTGTGTTCTTTTGGCTCAAGTTGTGAGTCAAAAGGGTACCCCAGGATCTCTCAGGGCTCGTTTACAAACTACAGCAACTGAAATTAGTTTTAGGTAAAATATTACGATTTATATTTAAAATGACTAAATTGATAACTAAATTTTAATTAATGTATCTTACTTGACAGATACCAAGGGTTACCAATTCAGGCAGCAGCAGAATCTGTCGCTGCTTTTTATACATTAAGAGATCTCATGGTATTTTTTGATCAATTTCATAATGATCAACATCAAAACGCTCTTAGGGTAATTAATATTGAAGTATTTTCAATAGTCGATCTGAGTTACTTTTATTAATTTACATCAATTTGTAGACCATTGCTGATTCAAAATTATTACCGCTAAACGTCAAGGAGGTCGATGAACGAGTCACGGCCTTACGTCGCGTATCCCCAGAAGTCGCTGGTACTTTAGCGGACGTTCTCTTAGCAACTATGACTATTCTTTACCGACAGTATCAAAAATTAAGGTCTACAGAACCCGGAGATGAGATTGCAAGGGAACAACAATTAAAAGATCTAAGAGAACAAGCTCGTGCCTTAACCAGCTTTGCCGGAACTCTTCCATATCGCATGCCAAACGCACTTATATTTAATTAAAAGAACCTCTAATTTTAGTTTATTTTATATTTTATTGTAATATTTTTGTAAATTACTAAAATAAATATACTGTTAAAATTTTATGTTAATTCTAAACATTTATTTAAATATTTATGCAAATGACGTATTCAGTGTGCAATGAATTTATACAATTATTTACGTGAAATTTTATTTATTCAAATGGATTAAAATTACTATTCTATTGAATTTATACTACAATTATTCACATTTAATGATTTAACTACTATACCACCACTTAAGTCTTGAACTTTTCCTTCTTGTACCTGTATTCAAAATATGGATAACATTTAATATTTTTATAATTTATTTTCATCATTATTAAACATAGTTTTTAAACAACTACTTACAGCTCTATAATCTAAAAGTAGCTCCTTAAATGATAAAAAGTCTGTAAAAGTAAGAAGGACCTCGAATACTTCTCCATCTAATTCAGAACGTCTTTTACTATGAAAATAAGATTAAATAAAATAAACTATTATCTCGACAAATATTAAATGATGATTTAGAATTTATATTTACTTCAATTCATTAACGAAATCCTCCATAGAAAAATTTGGCATAATTTGTTTTAAGCTCTTATCTATATAACTTTCAATTGCTTTGTTCTGAAATAAAAAATAATTTGCAATTAAAGGAAAATGATAAAATAAAAAATTTTGATATTTCTTACATAGTCATTGAATATTTCCATGTAAATTAACTTATTTTCTTCTATGGGTTCAAACACATGCCAATAAGTATCTAGAAAATGTTGTTGTATTGATTGAAATTCATCCTCTGAAAATAAAATATAATAGTTTTAGTCAATTAAAAAACACTATGGAATGTACTTTTGGTTTATACCTTACCCATAAGAAGATCCTCAATATGTCCAATAATTTTATCAAATGTAATGGTTTTGTTGTTTTCTTTTTCTGATGAGTTACTTTTTTCTGTTATAGAAAATGATGAATCTGGTAGAAAAAGTATAGTATGTTAAATAATTTAAATAAATATTGATTCAAATAAAAAATTTATTAATAAATGTTTATTATTTGTTATGTCTATAAGTAAAATATGTTGAGTGATTATTGCAAAAATTATTTGTATTTCTTCGTGAATTAAAATTATATCTACATATTTTTTAATAACTTATGGATAATAATCTATACAAATAAGTATTTTTAAGTACTTATATTAATTATTAATGAACTTACGAATAATTTCCTGAGACATTTTATAAAATAATTTTTATTAAATTTTTAAAGTTTGCTCAACATAATAATTGATAAGCGGTATTGATCATCAAAACAACTATAGGTATGATTCGTTAAAACAGGGTTAAAATCTTTTCAACATTTTTTTTCACAATCTGTGTTAAGAGGGTATACGTTCAATTTGTATCCCCTAACTATCGTCTCCTTGGGTACGGAACTACAGACTACGGACGATACTGATAGAGCGAGTGTCATGAGCCAAGTAGAAATTAATTTAAGGCAAAAGTTAGGGCCTATACAGGCGACCCGATTACTTTTTTTTTATAATTTTCTTATGATTTTTTACTTTCTGTATATAGGTACGTGGTTGCAAGTTTAGAAATATCATCTGGATGATACTTCGAAAAATAGGGCATATGTTTAGGTTTAGATAATATTTGACGGGCAGCAAAAGTTAATTTTAAGGAAACCTGTTCAGGGCCTGTGTTGCACCTTGTTATACGCCTGGGTATGGCCATCCTGACCAAACCCTGTACAGGGCCTATATAATCATACCGGCAGGCCTGCGAATTTCTCCTTGGGGATTCATTGCCAACTCTCGCTATTCCGTTGTTTGAAAAATAGCGCCAATAATGGAATCTCCATTTCACGACTTTTGTATCGAAATTCGAAAAACAATGAATTAAACTTATGGTTAAAGTAATTTGAATTATTTTGAATTATATAAATAAGTTACATCATTTAATGATATATAAATATAAGTAAACGAAAGTAAGATAATGATAGGTGTTCTATATATCATTTCTTATTTTTATTGTAAAGTTGGTACCCTTACAAAACAACAAAATGGTGAGAAACGCAAGTGCGCATTAACACCGTCTCACTAAACTTTTGTTTTCGTTATTTTGGAACGTTGGAAGAAATTGTATTCCAAAATTATTGCTATATTTTATAAATATAATAAGTATCTATAAGTATATAACTTCTTTGTGTAAGAAACTTTCAAGACTGAAGCAATGTCGGAGCAGGGAATTCCAATCGATATTCTTGACGACTTGAGCAGGTTAGTTTTCTTATAAATAAGTATAAATAAAAAATTGCAAGTTATTTTTCCGTTATAAAAAATTTGTTATGAATAATGTAATCATTTTTTGTAGTCGATTCATCATTAATATTCCAGAGGAAGAAAGAAAAGATCACATTAGAATATGTTTTCAAATAGAACTTGCTCATTGGTTTTATTTAGATTTTTATTGCGCAGAAGAAAATTCCAAGTTAAAATCCTGTGGCATAAAAGAATTTACAAAAAGTATTTTCAGACATATTCCTTTTCTAAAACCTCATGTTTGTCGTGTTGATGTAATTCTTGATCAGTGGCGAGAATATAAACAAAATGTACCAACATTTGGTGCAATTGTTCTTAATGAAGACCTAACTAAAGTTCTACTTGTTCAAAGTTATTGGGCAAAGAGTAGTTGGGGTTTCCCTAAAGGAAAAATAAATGAAGATGAAGATCCTTCTCGTTGTGCTGTTCGAGAAGTTTTAGAGGAAACAGGATTTGACATTTCAAACTTAATTGACAAGAATGAATATATTGAGTCTGTTATTAATGATCAGCTTGTAAGATTGTACATAATTACTGGAGTACAAAAAGATACCAAATTTCAGCCAAAAACACGTAAAGAAATAAAAGCTGTTGAATGGTTTGATTTGGAATATTTGCCTAATAATAAGAAGGATATGACTCCAAAAGTCAAAATGGGTGTAGGGCCAAATGCATTTTTCATGGTGGCTCCTTTTGTTAAGTATGACTTTTTTTTTATTAAATGTAAATAAGTGTTTTCACTATAACTAAATTATGAATACATTCTATGCAGACGAATGAAAAGATGGGTTCAAGAGAAACAGCAAAGGGATAAAAATGCTTCAACACAAGCAAGAAGACATCGACACAAATCAGTTGGTGATACTGAATCCAATTCTAAAAATAAAAGGCAACAGACCATTAAAGTAAGTAATATGTTTTATGATGGCAAAACAGACTGGCTAGGACTTGAAATTGTTGAAAACAAACTTTAAAGCAATAATATACATAAATATAATTCTAAAATAATTTCAGAATGAAGTAACGGAGACTAAATGTACACGACAAGGAAATACATCTCCTACATCAAATAAACAAAGAGTTCATGAAAATAAAAACATATCTTCCAAAGGAGCATTTAAACGCAACTTATTTGGGGAACCGAGTGGAGATCAGTCTCCATCAAATTTTGCTAAGCAATTAGGAGAGAGCCCCTTGAAAACTAAGTCTAATCTGCTTCCAAAAGAGACTACAAATCAGGCAATAAAACGTTCTGAAAATATAAGCAACAAAACACCAGTAGGAGGTAAAGATAAAAAAGGTAATGTAATACAATATTTTTGTTTACATCTATATTTACAGTCATTACAATGGTAATGAGCTTTTTTTTTTAATATTGTTACAGAAAGCAATGGTAAATCTAGTTTTGGAAAAATTGGACGTAAAGTAACTTGTGAGAAGTCGGCTGCACCTCAATATACAGTACAAACAACATCTGACAGTTTTTCTGCATTTGATTTTCGAACACAAATTTGGATGAACTTCAAATTTGATAGAAAGTCTATACTCAATTGTCTTTAATTTCCAGTCCCAAATAATGCAATTTAGAGACAAAAGCAATGCTGTGATCTCATTAGTCTGTCACTTGATCATAAGTTAGTTTTATCACTGCCAACATAGTTTTAGTACTTAAGATTGTTCTAGAATTAACATAATAAAAAAGAATGTATAAAATTTGATAAAAGAAATGTTTGTCACATGTGGATGATTGTGGAAATCATCATTGAACTTTTTACAAAGCAATTAACATTTCTTTTTTTCTTGCTCCAGACAGTGATAATTATTTACAATTGTTACACTTGCAGTATTAGCAACATAATCTGTTAAATTGCCAATAAGATCAATATATGTAAAAGGGCTGTATGTACATGAAATCATTTTCAATTTGATATCTTTTTGATGCAAATGTATACAATATAAGTTTCAGTTGACGATATAAAATATGAAAATACAAATTATATTTTTTTAATTTCTTGAAGGTAATGGCAAAAAAGTCATCAGTTTTAATAATTTTCATAAATTTTTTTAATATAAAGATACTCTTATATTACATTGTTTCATTTTCGATCATAAAATTTACTCTGAAATAAGTTATTTTACTTTCATACAATGTTTATCTATCGACTAGAACTGCAAAGTGACTAATAGTAAGTTATGACATTCCTGCATATTGCTGATAAAATAGTAATAATTTACTTGCAGGACTTGTGCAGTTAAAAAAATATATGTACAATTTTGGTTAGCATGGAAGGTTGTTTTATGTTTTACTGTCTAAATTGGAGGAAGACAACGATGACGAAGACAAAAGCCATAAAAAAATATATTAGTTTTTTGACAATCACAGTGCCTGCTCCACGAACACTTCTTATAATTTCATTATTTAATGTATAAACAGTTTTACTTTCGTCAAGTAATTTATTTTTTGTATCTTCATCTAATGTTTCTGCAATTTTGTTCATTGTACTACGTAATTCACGTTTTAATTCGTATATGTTATATTCACCAAAGTCTGTGAGATTGTTACCATCACTGGTCATTGTATCTTTGAAAGGACTAATTTTTTGTACAAGTTGTCTTTTCTTCCGTAAAATTATTCCACCACTCAAAAGACCCATGTAGAGATGGTAAATGTATGCCATTAGGAGTAACGAATCTGTGTCTTCTATTTCTCTAAGTCTCATCAAGTATTTGGTAACACTATCCCTGAAATGTAAATTTTGTTTCATTAAACTGAGAATTTTTAAAGAATTTTTATGGGTGCACAATATATTTACCTTGGTGTATAATTCTTCATCCATCCTTTTCCCAGGTAAAATTCAAGATCGCTTTCAAATGCCTCTGTCCTTTGCAATCCTTCAATTCGTAGCTGTCCTACTTTTGTATTTTTTAAACGTAACATGGCACCTTCTAAGTATCGAAAAACCTCATAAAATACTAAAAGACCATCTGCCCACACTGAATCATCCATGAAACCTATTGGAAATAACGCAATGAAAAATAATGGCTCATTACTACAAGACAAAGTACTTGGCAACAATGCACAATGCATACAAAAGTTTATAGTGACATGAGGAACATTGAGCAAAAGAAAACAATAAGTCGTAATAACGTAATATAATAATTTAAAAAATAGAAATAGAATAAATATTAAGTAACATAGGAACTGTACCAAAAGCTAACTTGGCGTTCACCAGGGCATCGCTTATAGCGTGGATTTCCCTCGTAGCCTTTCGCATCTTTTTACAAAAATTCTCTTCCTCCGTGTCAGGCATCTTCGCGAGTGATTCTTTGCCTTGTCAGCACGACGAGAGGACGTCTTGTACCTCAAGCTCTGATAAAGCACTTGTTAGTTGCAGACTCGTACGCTCACTCGGTCATTTTTGCCGGCCCTCGCTGATCTCTCGCATTTGTTTTCGTGACTTGTGGCCGCTGAAAATTGCCAAACTGCTGCCGCTGCTGCTGGACGGTCGAGGCTCGTAGTGCTGTGGTTCGCCGTTCCCGTCACGCACATCGATGATGACGTTCTTCTCTCCTTCTCTCTTCCATCGCTTCTCTAGCTATTCCTCTCGCGCTTGCACATTGACGCAATCACGTGCACATGCCCGCAATGCCGTTCCTCGGGAAATCCGACAGATGGCGACTTTAATGCAACTAATTGAGCGGAGTCGTTGCATATGGAGTGCATTGCAAAACCTCGGAGTCGTTGCATATGGAGTGCATTGCAAAACCTGCAGTTGTCGGTTACATTTTCTTTTAAGAATCGAAATCAAGAAATTCTTGCTGTGCATATTAATTTTGAAAAAAGAAGAAAGCAATGATCGAATAACAACAGAGTTAGGTATAGTTTTTTAGTTTCATAGGGTTAATTGTCAGTCAAGATTTCCGCAATGTGTAAGCGGTTTGCACTTTATCGTTTTTCTCTTTCTCGTTTTTCTAAGTGTTAGAAAAATTTTCTGTTTTATAAAAAATTGTCCACTTGTATAATTTAGAATGATTATTTTTCACAAAGTTATAGACAACAAATTATTTTAATAATAGTTTTAGCTATTTAATGAATGAACCTACTACGATATAAGCTTTCATGATCTTCTGTTCATGATGTTCATGATGAACTGTTCGTAACTTTATATACTATATTAAACTTTTCTACCTATAGGTACGTTTCAAATATATAATTAATTCAATGTATTTTATTTGATAAAAAAATTATGAAACTTACTTATCTCTAAGA
>JAPYZO010003880.1:0-18412 GCA_030522905.1 Torymus flavipes | reverse complement strand
CCCTGATATTTTCATTTGGTATGCTCTAATATACGAAAAAAACTTGGTCCGGTAAGCGTGCTATCAAAAAATCAAATGTTCCCGTTTTTGGGCCGAGAAATGTCCGACTTCCCCTAGAATTGCTCATATACAAGTTTCCAAAAGTGCGACAGCACAGTGGCGATATTGGTCCCAAATATGAGCAATGCTATGGCTCATTTATGAGCCATATTTCGTCCATGGTTCTAGCAATACATTGACTATACATAAAATTATAAAATAATTATAATATTTGTACGCAGGATAGCATCCTTTGATTTGATTATTTTTCCATTTTGAATACAGCTGTTACTATATAGGTATATGTATATTAATAAGAAAATACAAATGCAATGTATACGAATTTGAAGATGTAATTAAAAGTTTTTAAATTGGAATCTGCAATATTTTCTAAAATCAATAATGCCACCCCTTTTATTATAAGTTTTATGATACGCATTCACACATCCAATAAATAAAAATTGTATATTGACTCTAAATAACTCAAAAACTATTTCTAAAATGTTTTAAAAAACAAAACCTTTTACTAATACAATTATTCCTCTGCGAGGAAGCAAAAATGTCGCTGTTCTGCAACGACTTTTATAATCCCTGTAGATGCGATCGAGGTCAGGGAGCATCGCGCCTACACGCCCTTTACCCCTCTATCTTGCGCTCCATCCACCTTTCGATACTACCACGGGGCTCTCGAGTTTCGTCCCCTTTCCGGTCCCTAGACGACGACGCGCACCTTCAATCTCGCGGTGTCGTCTTATATGCGCCTCATTACGCTTCTCTCACTTTCTTTTTTTCTTTCTCTCTGTACATAGCATTCCTCTCTTTGCGCCTCGGATCGTTCCACTTTTTCACCACCCTGCCTAGCCAGATAGATCGGGACGGATAGCTAGCGACACAAGATTCTCTCGTAAAGTTGCTGGCGCGCATCTCTTTTCCCGCCAGAGACCGCACGAGTTCAATCGACTGGAGGACTGACGAGAGAGTCAAGGGGATTGGCGGCTGCTGCACTCCTCGACCCGGCACTGGTTGCGTTTCGGCCGTGCACGTGCCTGGCCCATTGGCGCCTGCAGTCCTCTGCCTCCTCTCACCTCCATCTATATGGACAGCGCGTGTTTGTAACAGGGTACAGAGAAGCAAGCGAGAGCTGTTGATATGCAGTGCCACGATCCGAGGGAGCGGAGAGACAGGGGCGGGGGTCGTAAGCCGCCGCGGCTGGTGTCAGTTGGCCCCGCGACGTGATTAACCGACGATTAGGTGTAAGCAGTTCGTGCGCGATGGTAACCTCGCACACATACATAGACGTGGGTGGCCAAGTGGCCGAGTCAGCGAGTCCTCCTCCGCGTATATGTGTGTGTGTGTGCTCGCGCGCTCGTTGGGTGAAGGGCGCTTCAAATTCGAACTGCTTTGCGAGCAGGGTCGCCGCTGGTAGGTGTGTGCGGCTGGAGATAAGAGCGAGAGGATCTCTCTGAGCAGACATTGCTAATTAGACGATTGAGGAGATCGGGGGACACGGCAATGGCGGGTGACCCTCTGATTAAGAACGCGCGCGCGTGAGGACGACCCACTCTTCGCAAGATGATCGCACTCGTTAGCCGTCTCGGAAAAACGCACGCGCGCTCGGCGGGGTTTTCTCTTTGCTTCGACACTTTTTTGCCACTGGGGAAGAATTATGCGCCTGAGTGAAAGTTAATGAAGATTAAGCCGACGAGTTTAACGTTATTTACTTTAATAATTTTAATGTGCAGAAACGGCTAAGATAATTTCGTAATGTTAATTACGCAGCTTTAAAAAACGAAAGTCTAGAATACTTTTAAACTTTTGAACCTTTTTGGAGTATAATTAAGAGCGTTATCATAAATTTCACTTTTTATGAAGCTTATTCGCTGCGTTAGAGGCGAAATCAATAAGCTGCTTAAATCGTGAAGTTCAGATTTATGGTCTATGAAACGTAAAATACGGGACGCTAAAGTATACCAAGACAATGCAATTTTTGTGTAGAAAATAATTTTATGAGCGTGAATTTATATTCTAAACTTCGTCGCAGTCACATAAATTATATGGTTACATTACTTATTATGTATACAGATTTTTCTTTGCAGACGGAATAAATAAAACCGTAAACAAACTATTCCGGGTACATTTTTAAAATACATGTGCATTTTTTAGTCGAGTAGAATAAATAAAGCAGCCCGTAGAATTCTCAATAAGAAACGTTTATTTATTTAGCCTGCTCGCAGCTGTAGAAAATAAAGGCAACGTTTTTATTAAAATAGCAGCAGAGCGTGATATGGATATGCGCTCGTGCTCCTGTGGCTAAGGCTGCGAATGAAATCGTCAGGCTGCAATTACCGTCCGAAGCATTTTTAATGAAGCCTGTGTAAAACAGCCGTAAACTGCTACAAACGTCTCGAGACAGCGCGCAAACACCTCGGCGCTGCGGCACGTCGTCGTTCGCTGCGGTCGTGCGCGCCGCGTTCGTACTACTTACACGTGCCGACTGGCCGACAACACGCCGACAATGGCCAGGCGACGATTGGACGTTCGCTTGTCCTCTAGGTCTGAGAACCGGCCGTAAAGTTCACGTGAAACTGCGCGCCCATCCTCGCAGCACGGGTCTGCATGCCAATCTACACACTGCGGCCGTTAACCGACGAGTGTCGAGAAACTAATTTTGATACGAGCATACATGAAATTGTTGCGGTCGATATACGAAGAATTAAAGACTTAGAATACTGCATTTAACTATTTATAATTACAAGTTCATAGTAGATTAGATTATACTGTTGAAATTATGTAGTTCGTCGCGCATATAAAATAGAAACATAAAAGGCATGCTAGCACTGTGCCATTTGTGTACGCTTTTTAATGATAAGTTTAGTTTTAATAAAAAAATTTTTATACGAGAAATTAGAAATGGCTACCTTTAATAATACATATAACCAGTATTTTTAGTACTTAAAAGGTGTAGTTTAAAATATCCGTGTAAAAGTACTTCTAGAAATGATGAAATAGGTATAGCAGGGTTAAAAGTGTAGCTGTAAAATTTTAAAATTTACGTAGCAATAATGTCACAGAGTAAAATGTTCGTATGTCACAAGAGTAAAAAAAAGTAAAAGGAGGATTTAAGTGAACTTTCATAACTACTTTTTTTATTACACATGATTTGCTAAAAGTATTCACTCTTTAAAGTAAATATTTTCACTTAATCAAAAGTAATACGCTTTCTACAACCCACATGAGAAGCAATTTTAGTTCGAGTGAAGGAAATGTTGTTATTGATTTGTACTTTTCCAATACATTAAGAATCAAAGATTCATTTTAAAATCTGGGAAACATGTGGTGAAAGTATGAATATGAAAAATCGAAACACATTATGCATGCAGATTCTTCAAAACTGATGAGTTGGCGAGATAGGAAAAAAATTGTGCACATCGATTCGCCCCGTCATCGCACGAGCGCGTGAATGACACTATAAGAGTTTCTTATCACCGTGCTAAATGGCAGCTCTGCGGGAGGCTCGCACGTTTTTCCATAAGCTTACTTAGACAATTTTTTATATAAAAAGTCATTTTCATGCCAGCGAAATCCTTCGTAAGAATGAAAGATGACTACGTGAATTCACTCGAGGACAGAAAGGAAAAAATAATCTAGTTAGCCCCATCAAATGTGGCGCACTCTAAATTCTGGTTGGAGTGAAAAATCGCTCTTCGGCAACCTTGAACTCGCCGAACTAGCCTCCCCTTAAGAAGTAGAGGGGGTGCGTGTATTTTAGCCCACTCTCTATTCCTTCTTTTTCTCAGATCCGAGACTTTTACTATATCACGTACACACACGCGCGCTAACACTGACACGCACATTCTCCCCCGCTGACGGGTCAATATTGGCTGTTCACCTACTCGAGTTGATGGCTATATTGTAAAAGATTTTATTGTTTTAGACATAAATACATGTATGAGGGCAATAGTAATCATCAAGTCTTCTCTATTAAAGTTGCATTTCTTTAAAAATTCGCTTTCTTCCTCTTTTAATTTTTCTTTTTCTTATACCTTTCAAAATTAAAATTTCACCTTACAGTATTTATTCGTAATTAACCTTTTAACTTCAAAGTGTTTTTTCTCCTGTTTTTTATATCCAAGAATCGACTACAGACAACATAAGAAGCGCATAAATATTTCAGTACCCTGAACCCAAAGGGATCGACAGTTTGTTCAGCGTCTCAAGTCTTTCCTGATATACGTGTGTATTTCCGTTTCTCAAAACGCAAGAAAGCGTTAGAAGAGGAAAAATAGCCATCTATATGTACCAGGGTCTTGACTCGAGTCAAAAGGCAGGCGCGCGGGGCGTGCGATTACAGATTCGAGCGCGAGGAATTCTCCTGCGGTCGGGAAAATCGAAACACGAAGAAGGGGGCGAGAGTTTTCGCATCAGCGACGCCGTAACGGATCGAGGAGAAACACACTCTCGCGCGCGACAGCAAAAACGCGAAGAGAGCGTTGGGAGAGAGTGGCGTATATATACGAGCGCTACTCGACTTCGGCCTCCGTCGGAGAAGGAGAAGAGGAGATAGCAGCCGTTCCACTTGTCGCTACTAAAACCAGAATGACGCGCATGTTTTTACTCTTCTGCTTCCTCTTCCTTTCGGTAGCGAGGGGTTAGCCAAGAGAGAAAGAGAGAGAAAGAGAGAGAGAGAGAGAGAGAGAGAGCCTGACGGGCAGCGCGCGATGGGATAACCTCGAATATATATCGCCGGGGATTGCCTCGTTTTCACAGCCCGTTAACTTCTGTCGTGAACTACTTTGTTAGGGGTACATATCGATCTAACGAGGGCCTCCCCCCTCTCTCTCTCTTTTGCCTCGCCCTCTCTCACGCGCACGCTCGCGCCTACCTGCGTCAGCTACACGCAGCCTACTTCAAGCGGTGCTGGCGGCGGCGGCGGCGACGACGCCGGCAATTCTCCGCAACCACCACCATCGCCGCCGCCGTCGACTCCCTTATCTCGCTAAATAATCGTTAATCCAGGTCCTCGAGTCTCTCTCTCTCTCTCCCTCACTCTCTCTCTCTCTCTCGCTTTGCGCGTTTCTTTTTAATCAGGCGAGGAGTACAGCTCGCCGCGAAGCCGCTTTATCGCCCCCAAAGACGACGACGGGGGCGGTTTATGCGGGACTTATATATACGAGCTGATAAGTAACGACCGGCTGATCTATGCGAGGGTTGCCTTCGTACAAGTATTTGTTGCTTTGCTTTCTTATATAAGAACTCGAGACGAGCTAATTCTTCAGACGGCCGCGATGGCTTATCGACCAGTCACTAATGCGGATCGATGATTTTGATTATCTTAATTGAGCTTTTTAGGCTCTTTATACGCACACTTTGCTTATTCGTTAGAACTGACAGAGTTCATTTTTATCTGTTTTCGTGACTAGAACAATTTTTGCACGAAAAATTATTTGCACGATAAATTAACAATGTAAAAATACTGCACAGTGTATTTTGTATTATATTGACAACTTTTGTTTATAGAAAGAAAAAGTTGATATTACTACGCAAATATTCTTCTTAAAGTTTTAACATCTCATCAACTCTAGCAAACTTTTACTAGACATTGGTTTTTATAGATCGCAGCGGAGCACGGTAATGATATTTTGCTGCAGACGCATGCGAGCTGCTCTTGCACGCGCTCGCCTCGAGTTGTAAAATATTTAGTAATCCGAGGGAGGAATTTACAGCCTTTACGTGAGTGCTCTGCTTTGTGAAATCAAATAAAGGTGCGGAGAGAACGTCAGCGTCGGTGTGCCTGGAAATTTCTCCGGAGTTTTATACCGTTTCGAGGCCGCCCAATTTTTCACACCCGCCACGTTTGCTCGCTTTTACAGTCGGGGCTCGGCCCACGCGTTTGTAAAAATATGAAAAACGATTTTAGCAGCCTCTCCGTTCCCGCCTAGCCGTCATTTTTCGTCGGCACGTGCAAGCGCCGATGTTTATTCATAAGTGTAACTGGACGTGAAGAGGAGGAGGTTGAGGCAAAAGCGTGCACGCATAAATAACGCACGGCCGGTTTCGCTAACTAACTTTTTGTTATATTATTTACAGACAGATTGGTCCAGGGATGAAATATGTCTGAGCGCCCACAGGCATCGTGCCTCCAGGATAGAATCTAATTTGAACGTCTAATAGAATTTTTTGAATTTTTCAATTATTTATCTATCTTTAAAAAAGTGAGGAGCGGAAACTGAAGCCAAAATAAGACGTTTGTGATTGGTTAAGTCCGACCAAAATAAACTTGTGATTGGTTGATACTGACGTGACTGATGCGATGCTGTTGAGCTTAAAAACTCAGCTGATTAAACTGTATAAAACAACCTGTATTGTAGTCTTCTGCATATAAGACATTCTAAAATATTATTGCTGATGTTAATATTGTACGTAAATCGAAATGTGAGAAGTTAATTCTTTTCAATTAATAAATAACTTTTTGTAATTATAAATTTCAATTTTAAACTTCTAGCAAGAAAAAATAAAGCGCGCATGATGAATGATATACGTTTTTGTCATTTTATTAAAATTTCTGAAATTAGAAAATGTCTTGGCAGCTTGGAAATTTTCTCTTTTCTCAAGCAAATTTTTACTTAATACGATTAACATTATTCAATAAATTGTGAAATTGAAAAAGAATTATATTGTTTATTTATTATAGGCATGTCCGCTTCTACGGGGAGCCAATTATATTTTTACTAGAGCAAAACTTGGTACATCTCAAAAATCAATAATGTATTGCATAAAAACTGTTTTCCACCTAAAATGAATCCACTTTAAGCCTTCTTCACGTTATGTATATGTCTGTACGTAAATACGGAACCTTGCGTACATATCGAATCGCCAAGTCATACGTATGTGAAGGTTTTATTTTATGAGAGATCCGTTCAAAAATATATAGAGAAAGGCGACCACAAATAAAATTTTTAAAAAATTGATTTTTTAGCGTAATGCATTAAAAATTTATTTTCATTATCAATCTCACACATGCTTCTGCTAGAACTAATTAAAATACGTCTTTTCAACATTGAAATTTTTTTCTACGAACAATATTTGTAAACGTAATAATGATATAGTCGATAAAATAGTTGATTTTCTCGATTTCAACTTCACAGGATTTGATTTTATACAAAAATATTGAATCCCAAAGTTCTAGATAATATTACAACAAAAATTTTTCCTATTGAAAATATTTTTTAACATTCAATTCCTGACGAGTTAAACCCATGAAAATGGTTTTTCTCGTCGAAATGTACCTAAAATGGTCGATTTTCGGTTACAACTTAGAAACATTTGGTTTTATATAAAAATGTTAAATGCAAAAGTCATAAATATCATTGAAAAAAAACTTTTTCCATTCAACATTTTCATGTACATCAGTTTTTGACGAACTTAATTTATAAAAACGATCTTTTAACGCGTATAGACATCTCAAATAGTTAATTTTTTCTTAGCATTTAATAGGATTTGAAACTTTTTCGTGATAAACATTTTGTCGTAAAACAATTTCCATTTAGTTAAACGAAAAAGGAGAGTAAAAATATTTAAATACAATCAAAATAGAAGATTTTTTACCATTATAGAAAACAAATAATTTTTCATAAACTACATTTCCGTCAATATCCATAAGTCATTTTTGACTGGTAGCAAGTGACACTACCTACATTTAATAATATATATCAATTCGTTTCCGATGAGGACCATTGTGAAGTGGTCGAAACGTCGACTTGCTAACACACTTGAATGTTTTATTAACTCTTCAAACCCTCTCGACAGTGTGACTAGTAATTTTAATCAACAACATATATTAACAAACACCACTGTCTGTTCGATCTAACATCAAATAATATATTAGTAATTATGATGTAACAGTTTCTGCATGTTCTGCATGTTGATTTGAAATGTCAGTATATTTATATGCTTTTTTATACGTCTTATTTATAAAAAAGAATTTAACATATTCTGCGCTATACCATAACTGACTTTTACACTTATCGTCTATTCTTACTAGTTTCTATATTTTTATTGTTTTTAGATATTTATGAGAGAATTTTACAAGATCAAGATTTTGTATGCAGCAACAAGACGGGGTCTATCATAAAATATAGAAACGTATATGAGAGAGCGAAAAAGCCAACGCTAACTTACACAATTTTATGGGAAAAATTCACGTTTTACGAGAAAAATTTTCGGCGTATAATGCCACACTTTCATTTACGCAAGATATCCTAACAAAGAATTGCTGTTAACAAATATAATTTATTAGGCACTTAGTATTTCACTTTTGATGTTGCTGTTAGAAAAACTTTTTTCCTTCTTTTTCGACCTACAAGGACAAGCGAAAATAAGGAAACTTGATAAAAAGCAGAAACGCCGTTGGAATTATACCTTGCAATCATCAAGAAAAAAGAAAGAAGAATGGGTTGAGCTATGTAGGTGGGAAAACTTAACTCATAAAATAAGTGACGAAATCTATGGTCTCTCAAAAAGTATTAGAAGAAGCTTTTCTTTCCATAAGTACTTAATCTAATGTGTTATACTTTTTTGGAGTTGAGAGACTAGAATTTATAGACGAAAAAAGCGGTGGATGAATATACTCGTGTAATTTACACAATAACAATAGCGTACTTCCATTGTGCATGCGTTGCATTCTTTATGATTCGACAATCATTATCTGAACTCAAACTCGTAGTTTGTAGATTGTGAAAAGAAGAGCTTTTCTCGTCAAAAGAATTCTAGACTTTGAAGTATTGTTGTAATTTATCTTTACTGAAATAGTTGAAGCTCACTGGAGACTAATTAAAAATAATTGCGCTTCTTTATAGTCGAAATAAAGATCCTGATTATTGATGGTAGTTGCAGATATGGCTGCTATTGCAATGGCAACCGAAATCTTCATTCATTAAAATCTTTCGCAAACTTACTTCGCGAAAGTGCGGATGGTGCAGGTGAGTCTCGAGATAGGAAGCGTAAGCGCGTCTATAAAAGAAATATCTTAATTCGGGTTTCAAAACTTACTTCTGCGTTAAGTACGTTAAAAGTTTTAAAGCTCTTCAGAGTTTCATAAAAAATGTAAACGAACTTTCTCAATTTTCGTCAAAAAGTACTATTTATAACGGACAGTCGTGCCACGCGAGATATTTTCGCTTGGACATTTAATAATTCAGCGAGAGCGCGGAATTTGCGGGGAGAAGGAGGCGAAGGTATGCAACCCTGTCCTACGTCTCTCGTGTATCATCTTTATTCAAGATTTCGCGGGCACGGGTTGCTCTTACGCAGGTGAAAAAAGTCAATGGCTGCGAGACGAAAACGAGTATGAAGAAAGGGCAATGCAGCGGGAACGCGGAAAATCCATAAAAATATAATGAAACGTTCGGAGCTTGTGGCCCCGCAGTGTTTGCATCGATTATTCCCGCGCGCTGCAGCGCACGGCCTGCACGTGTATGCAGAAAGTAAAGTATCGACAAACGGAAAATGGAGAGAGAGAGAGAGAGAGAGAGGCGCGGAGAGAAGGGAGTAAAACAGAGAGCGAGCGGGTGAGTGCTTGGGTTATCGGCGGGGGAGAGAGAGAAAATGTAAATGGAAGAGGAGCAAGAAAAGCACGTAGCTCGTCTAGTGTCGTCTTTCCCTCGGCGAGTTTTTCTCTCCCCTCCCTTCGACGGAAGAAAGGACACGCTTGGAAAATTTGACTTGCCGATGAAAAATCAGGCCGAGACGGTTCTCGCATAAAGGGTGGATTTGTGTGTGGGTGTGCGAGCGACAACGACGATGTTCGCGCGCTAAAGGTATATTTCGGGGGGGCTGCCTCAGTGGCGGCGCCTATGTAATCAATCTCTATGAGATGACAGCCGAGATCACGGGAATAGGGGTATAGAGGCGAGAGAGCTCGAGGGAGGGAGAGAGCGAGACAAAGAGGCGCGATTACTCGGGCACGCTTTGGAAGCCACGCGGATCGTTTAGGCGTGTTCGACGGCCTCTGGAAAAAGAGAGGGCGCGCGCTCCTGTGCGGTTGTGCCCACGCGCGTCAGTAGTACGAGGCGAGCTACGGCAGGCCATCGGACTGCCGCGCACGCGTGTGGGGGATATATACACACGGCAGACTGCTCCTAAGCAAACTGCTGCTCCTGCTCTCTCTCTCTCTCTCTCTCACTCTCGCTCACTCACTCGCTCTCCGCTGCTTGCGCGCACGAGCGCGCGACCGGGTCGATGAGTAGAGGCGCTTGCGCCCTCGTGTAGCTCTGTATATATATACAGAAGGAGGGGGGCGAGAGAGAGAGAGAGCGAAAGTCAAGCCAGAGCCCTCGCTGCAGCCGAGCTTACGGTAGCGGCCCGCTGCGGCCACCGCTCTCTTGTCCGCGTCGTGCGGCGGGACGGAAAAATAAAAGGAGCGCTGCCCCGTATATATACGCGGCCACGATAGAGGGACGTACCTACACGTGTGTTTGCGTGCAGCGTGTAAGTCAACAGTGGAGCGAGCGCGTATGGGAAGACATTTGTTTGCCGGCGATGAACAAGCACGCGTGGGGCTTGATGTGCAAGATTTTTCCCGCAGGGGATATTGACGGATTTTCGAAGAGGTGCTATGATATGGGAATAAATTAACGGGATGCCAATTTGGAAAGGGCATGAAGCGCAGAAATAGCACGCCTATAAGTAGAAACAGTCGCGTTCCGTCAGACGTAAATATAATGCTCGGAACAGAATTGATGAATATGCTTTCCTCTACTTCAAACATTCTATTATAGTTATTTTCATAAAATAATTTCAACGTATTTAGCACTCATACATTTATTCCAACACTGTTCGCAGTGATTGCGTTTACCATATGACGAAAGTACAATACACGGTACAGAACCAATTTTGTTCGTGCTTTCGTTTACATTGATATACAAAAGACAAATTCCTAAGAGCCGCGCAAGACACACACGACACACACACACAAAAGCCCGTAGCCATACACGCCTCTTCAGATTTCCTTAACGCCAATTGCTTTCCACTCGACGTGTCGCTCGCTCTTTTTTTCCTCTCCACCATGTTGGCCAGAAAATATTGGGAGATAGAGTGACAGAACGATAGAGTGCGCGAATGTGCGACAGCGAAGAAGAGAAGGAGAGAGGGAGGTAGAGCAGAGGGAATAATGAACGGATAAAGTAAAACGAAATTCTCCTAAGCGAAATACAATTCCGAGAGGGATGTGAAAGGGGGCGACGCGACAAGAGGCAGTGAGAACACGAAAGCCAGCAAGGAAAAAGGGGAGACAGTGGCAAGTGGAGCGAGACTCGAGTATCTACAGGGGGAAAGGTGCGTGTAAAAAGCCGTAGAAAAGAAAAGAAAAGAGAGAGAGAGAGAGAGAGAGAGAGAGAGAGAGAACATCGACGGTGGAGAGAGCGAGAGATGGGCCAGGAAAGATAGAGGCATTCTACTTCTGTCATCTCTTTCCTTTCGAGCTGCTCCTTTGTTCTTTCAATTCTCCCGATTCCCCTCCGGCGACGATGATATCTTCCCCTCCCTCTTTCCTCCTCTCTTTGCTTTTGCGTGGTGTTCGTGTACACGATGGTATATAATACAGACGAGCGTCAGATATAAATTCGTAGAGCGCCACGCTTACGTTTATCTTCGCATCGTTGAGACGTTGGCGGTTAGATTTGTCAGGGGCATGCGGAACGACTATAGCATCACGCGCGATACCGTTAAATTTTCTGCTCAAGTGTCCGCCTGTGACATTTGACGAAAGAAACGTATTTTCGAAAAGAGACGTCTATTTGGTTCCTCATTTGGCTGATGTTGTCAATGTTGCTCCTACAACGCCACTATCGAATTCGCGGTAGTCTCCTCTGCTGTTACCTGTTTCTTCTCAATTGAAAAAGTATCGTCAGTGACGGTGACAGGGGATAGCAGATCCATCGCTGTGCCGATTTTTGCCTGTAAAATACGATTTCGTGGTTAACTAGGTATATCACTTGTATACACATTGTATTTAAGATAAATAAAACATTAAAGAAGCTCACAATGAATATGACAAAAATACAATCCTCACCGCACCTATTCGATTATAATGTTTAAGATTTATATGTATATAGTTTTTTTTCTTCTATTTTTCCATAAAAATATTATTACACGAAAAAACTACGATATTCATATGTAAGTTATATAATATTTATATGTCTAAAACTTTTCTTTTAAATTTTGAAATTATGTACTTTGTATTCAATCTGGTACCTTATATTTTTTAAGAGACTACACATGCCACTTGATAGCTTGAGATAAATTTTAGGGCCTCTAAAAAGTTTTCAGCACTACATCAGTTTTCGTACGTTAAGTAAACTAAGTTCATTCCGTACAAAATGTCTCGTGTACATGCGACAAACACGGTAGTGCAGCATAAAAGCTGAAGAAAGACTCATGTTAAACCCTTAACTCTTTACGAACATTTATTTAGCTCAAGATTCCTTTCACAAATTGGTAACATATCTGTGTAATGCTCTTAAGAGGTAAATATTGTTAATAATAATATAGTCTTCTTTTAAGAATTTTATTTTGATCAATATATTATTATTTTATAAATTTAATAAAAAATGCGTTATTCATAAAAGAAGATTTTGATAAATAAAGTTTTAAATCTACGTTTCATAGAATTTTTCAAAGCTTTTAAGAAGTTCAACAACAAATGCTACATATAACAAAAAATATAAAGAGAATTTATATGACAAATTTCAAGCAGACACCGTGTTTAATAATCTGCAAAATGTATAAGATGATAAAACATTAGTTTAAAAGCTACATTTAATTATAATAATAATATTTCACGTAATAATATTTAAAAACTTTCTAAGAAAAACTAATTTTCAAACGACAAAGTTCATAATGCTATTATAAAAATTATTTTGACAAATATACTTTAACTTAAAACTTACTGAAGTGAATTTACTTTTATCCAGGGTGAAATTGAATATCTTCTCCTATTCACTTTTTCATAATCCATATTTTATGTTATAGAGCTAAAGATTATATTTTATGAAAAAAAGAGAAAATTTATCTGTATTTATAGAATACTTGAAATTAAGTATTTTCAGCTCTTAAACAATACGATTTAACAAAGCAAGTTATAAAAGTGTCTACAAAGTTATAGTAAAGTTAAAATATTTTACTGATAATAGTGACAAATATACAGTAGTATAAGGCATTTTCCGCTGTATATCGAGCATGTCTTTTTAAAAATGTATAAAGCCTAAAGCCGCGCTTAGTGAAATAAGGAGATTAAGAAAGAGCATTAAGGAGCCACAAAGCGATATGCCCATTTTACATCGAGGGCAAAAATATGACGCTGATATCGAAAGCGAAATAAGAAGGACGCGCTCAGCCTTTCCGTGAAACACAAAGGGGAAAATGGTTTCTTTTCTCCTCCGCGGGAGCGGTGGGTTGAACGTAGTGAGGCTGGGAGAGGGGGACAGAGACAGAAAAAGAAGCAACAAACCTGTTGGTGATATAGGGTGTCTTCCAGTCCAGTTGTCGCAGGCCGGGGCATGAGCGGCGCGGCGGCCCTCGCTGGGCCTCCGCCGTAGACCAGATGGCCTCGCCGCGCCGCCACCTCCTGCACGTGGTAACCCAGCTGACACTTGTATCGACTGCTGCGTCGCGGCACTTCCGCCGGAAGCACCTTTCTTCTCTGCTTTGGCAATTTACTGCGCGCCTGTGTGCACACGAATACACACACGCAAGGCTGTACAAATGCGGAGCAAGAAGGCTGGCTGGGGGCTGCCGGGGAGGATGAATATGAACGCGAATGAAATGTTGCAAAATGTGGCGCGCAGAGTAGCAATCTTTAAAATGACCGTTTTTCGCAAACTCGAATTTTTCAATACATTAATATCAGATATATGTGTATGCATTACCTTTTTGTCTGATTTTAAAATAATATCTCTTGTTTCACGATTGGGAAGGAAATTAATCATTGTTTATGTTCGTTCACCTTATATTTTATTTCATAATTTTTCGACACTCCGTGCGGAAAGTTCCTTTTTCCACACGATCGGCAAAAAACGTGTGCTCAAAATCTACCTTTCCACACGTCCTATCAAAAAGTTCTGTACGATACAAATTCGAAAAAGAGATTCTCTTCTCGTGTGCCTTTCCACCCTCGCTTCGCTCGGGTGTAAACGTCACACGAGACGAAAATCTACTTTCCCGCACTTATATCATAATGTATAGTAGACAATGATAACTAAATGAGTCATTTTAACAACCTTTTATTTTTGCAGTAACGCTAGTTAAGTTTTCATTTAATAAATTACAACAAACAATCTTTTGAAACAGCTATTATTAGAAGATTTAAATACTTTTATGAAGAAGAAAATTTAAGCATTTTAGCCAAATTAAAGTTTAAAAATGTTATTGGAATAATATGCGATCTTTTGAAACTTAAAAAAAAAGACTCTTATCTAAACCTCATTTCACGTAGTAAAATTGTTATGACTGCTTTGGGGAGGAATCTAGTTCTTATTTGATTACAATCTCAATATATAAACAAAACTTTGTAATGTGCCTATTACAATTACGTTCACTTTACCTTTCTTGGGTTCAACCTGAGTATTGATAAATGACAATACTGAAACCTATATGTTGCGATTCTATATATAGAAAATATCATGAAATTGTGTAATTTCTTTCTGCATATCTTACAAACAACTATAGATAAAATTACAATAGGTATGAATTTATTATTTAAGGATTTGTAATCTATATTCAAACGAAAAAAACTAGAGTGATTAATAGAAGTTTGTTATCTAATTTTTTAAGAAATACACAAATGTAAAGACATAAAAAAGAGCAATTTTTACTTACTAGTAGATACAGTCAAAGTTTAGTCAGTCATATTTAAATTACTGTTATTGTATCAATCAATTACGCAGAATGATGAAGCTTGTATAGACTGAGGCAACAATTTAATATATTATAAATTTTGACGTGAATTTTCGAGTGACTTAATGTTAAATTTGCTTTCAAGTTCAAAATCAAATATAAACTAGTATACGTGGTACCTGTGTGTGAGAGTAAAACATGGAGAAATTACTGACTATGACAGGCACTGGTAAAGCTATCGTAAGTACACCGGCGAGAGCACAAAGACCGCCGATAAACATGCCTGGAAATGTTTTCGGTGTCATGTCTCCATAGCCCACTGTTGTCATCGTCACAAGTGCCCACCATAGGCCGGCCGGAATACTTTTGAAGTTATTTCCAGGGTTTTCCTTGAAAAATATACAGACAAATAATAATTACTATAATGTACTTAGTTTAGTTAAATATTTAAGAAAATGCTATTATTATATGTAATTGATGAGTTTAATACTATAAAACATTTATTGTATAATAATTATAAAAGCATTATTTTTCGCTGATTTCGGTTTTGATTTTTCCTTAAAAATAATTCAAAAAATATTGTAAATGCAACTATTCTCAACTTAAAAAATTTAATTTTGTTAGAACGTGATTGAATGCGATGAAAATATGTCAAGAGATATGAAAATTTATTCTACTTTATTTAAGTCTATAGAAATGTCGATATCTATAATATATTCTGAAAATATTACTAAAGTAGCTAACGTCGTACTCATGCCCCATTATAATGAAGTATGGCTGGTGAATTTCGCGATTTCATATCAGAAAAGACCTCCTTGAATTTTATCTAAGTCCATGACATGAAGGTGTGATATTCTTCTTGTAAGATACAAAGTATTTTATCACAATGCAATAAATCTTGTATAAAAATACCTCGCTAAAATCATGTGCCTATATGCTTTATATACTGGAACGCATATTATTTTTATTAATTTAATATAGATAATAATGGTTATATTGCAAATAATTTTCAATTTGAGGGTAATATTATTTAATGAAAAGTATTAATGTTACGAAAGTATTTCATTTATAGCGTTCGAAAACATCAGGTGCAGTTCTTCATTTATGAAAGGAATTTCTTCTTTTCTCGAGATAAAGACTTTGAATGTACTATATGGGCCATGGTTTTGTCCCACTTTATGTGAAAAATTGCTGTCCGAGGAAAAGATGTCGAAGAATTGGGGAAAGGCGGAACTTGCAAATATATTTCACTTATCTTTTCTTTTTGTCTTTCATAAGCTTAAATATTTTTTCATTAACATGAATCGAAAATGAGGTATGAATTCATGAAGCTTATGCTTTGGTACGACTAATTTTATTGAAACCTTTTTGCTTTTCTAAGAAACTTTTTATGATGGAGTATAATATATTATATTAATACTAACAAAAATACATGCAAATATAAATTACTAATGTTAATGATTACTAATGTTCTATAAATATGATATCTCATATAAGTTTTTTTGACAAAAAATTTTAGTTACTAAAAACCATTTAAAAAAAAATATGATCTAGTATTGGATTCGTATGGGAGTATATACCTATTATACGCAGTATAATATTCTAGGAAATTTTAGAGGAACCGTAATAAATGTTTTTTCAGTAGCCACTACATAACCCAGTTCTTTCTGAATATAATGGTTACGTTATTTAAAGATGTGTATATATTGACTAGAAAAGTCAAATATGGCTTCACAGTTGTTTGCACAAACAAATTAAAAGACAAACATGCACGAGAATTATTAGCCATTAAATACATAATAAAATTAGAATTTCAAATTACATTTTTTTTTTACTTTTTTTTACATTATTTTGTATTTTAATAAATGGATACTTGGATACTGATAAAATTATACTTTAACTTTAATAACTTAAAAAGGGAAGTCTTGGAATAAACGAAACAGGGGATAAGTATTCAAATTAAGGATGCTAATGTTATTCTGGGGAAGTTCAAATTGCTTATCAGTATTACAATATTAATACAGCTCTAAGTATACGACCCTTCTTTCTCTGATTAAGAACCGAGAAGACGGGAACGGAAGCAGATACGGGCAAAAATTCATTGTAAAAGTGGCAAGGTGGGCATGAAATAAGAGAGACAGAAGAAATAAATAAAAGTTCGCGCGGAAAATTGAAAATTGTCGAAAAGATGCTAAGACGAAGCTGTGGAATATTACCTGGAGGCGCTCGGCGTAATAGATGAGGCTGGCGAAGAGGACGATGCCGAGGACGAGAAAGAAGACCAAGAGGACGAGCACCTTGGCTGAGGCCTTGAATGTGTGAATGAGTATGCGTAAGCCAAGCGAGTGACGCGTGAGCTTGAAGAGTCGGAGCACCCGGACGATCGAGAGGAGCTCTAGGTAGAGGCTCAGTCGAATCGAAAGCGACTCCGTGGCGAGGAATTCCGCGTAGAAGCTGAGCGTCGCCGCCAGATCGATCATGTTCACGGGAGAGGCTGCGAAACGCCTCAGGCTCGGGCTGACCTGCAATCGAGATAGAGAGAGAAGAAGAGAGACAGAGGGGTGAGGGAGGGAGGGAGAGAGCGAGGAAGAGAGAGACAGAGAGCTGATATCATTCCCCTCCTACGTTACGCAGGCACACGTGTGCTCATCTGCAAACTCAGCGTCAAAGCAGTTATCCATGAAAACAAAATATCGTATGTTCCTTATAATATGACGTATGGCTGCTCCATCTCTTTTCATCTCTTCCTTTCTCTATCAATTTTTCTTTATAACTTGTATTCCAATACGCGTGTGTGTGAGCGCCTGTGTGTATGTGTGTGTTCCATATTAGATTTATGAAGTATAGGTTTTGATTTTTGTTATAGCTACTGCTCACGCTATAAGTAGTCTACTTCAAAAGTTTACTTTCATTCGGTTCCAACTAAAATAGCTATCCTACCATTCTTGCTTGAACTTCAAAACATATTACGCACTAGTTTGAAACATTGTGGATGTAGTTAAAAAAGTGCAAAAGTACGCTGATGCAGTAGAAATTTATTTAAACTTTTGAATGCGATTTGTAACGCAACAAATTTATGCTGTTCTTTCATTTCAACAAATTAAAACATTTTACAAAATTACAAATATTTTTCATGTTATTCTTAAAAGATTTGTAATGAGTCCAATATTAAACTATAAACTTAAATTGATATTTTGACTTGAAATATCTATAGAGCGGTGGAATATGGTAAAACTTGGCGCAGTATACCCTCGGTTTTGTATAATTTGAACATTTTTTCTTATATAACCTCGAAACTATATGAAATGTACTAAGTCGGTAAATGTCGAATATTGTATTTTGTACGCATGCAATAAGAGAAAAAAAAAGATACTAAAGTCAATGTACAAAGGATATTAAATGATTTGAGTTAATCTTCGTAAATAAATTAGTTTGAACGTTTGTTAACACCCGAATATAATGCAAGATGTACCCGTTTATAGAA
>JAPYZO010003879.1:0-15426 GCA_030522905.1 Torymus flavipes | reverse complement strand
GATAGATTAACATGATGGTTCTTTTGTAATCCAATTAAATTATTTTATATTTAAACCTGTGGGCGATACTGCGTATACCAATAGTAAAAATAAGTGCCCACTAAATTATTTATTATTTCTTCACCATAACACAAAAATACAAACAAAGTCATATCAACCACAGCGAAAACAATTACTTTATAACGAAAAATCTTATTCCAGCAGGGCTCCCCGTGTTCCCGTGGAAGCTGGCACGAGCCGCGAAGAAAAAAACCGCATAAGCCGATTTCCAAGTGGGGGGAAGGACAGCTCAAGAGAGAGTGAGAGAGAGAGAGAGCGCGGGGGCCGGAGAAAGGCGCGAGCTTACTTTTTTAAATGCAGGGGGATACGTATTTAAACTTTGCCTGTGATTACATATAAATGAGTTCCTCGCGCTCGCGCGGCCCGCGGTTAATTTAGTTTTGAAAATGGACTCGGGAACTGAGGAGCGGAAAATTTTTTCGGAGTTTATACCCGCGGAGAGAGCTTTATTTCGTGCGCGGCTGAAGGGGGTTGGTAATTAAAGCACGAGAGAAAAAAAACTGCCGCTGCTTTATATGCATATACATCGGCGTTTAATATGCAGGAGGAGGATCTGTCATAGCGTCAAAAAGCTTATTCTTGCAAATTTTTTCGGGGCCGAGGGGTTGGTATTCTTTACGGGTCATTTATATTGTGAAAGTATGAGATTTTTTTTTTAAATTATTTCGGGAGAATCTTATTTACTCGAGGAAAATTTGTATAAACAAACAGACAGCGGTAACCTCGAAGACAGTTAATTATAAAGTTTCTTTCAAGTTTTCAGTTAAGCGTATAACTGTTATACCATGCCTTCGTCAATTTTGAGCGAAAAGAAAATTTCTTTGTAATTTCAGATAACTTTCGCATTTAAAACTGAAAAATTTCCGCATGCGTTTTACCTTAATGCCTTAATAAACATAAACTCATTCCATTAAACCCGCGCGATTCCTCATTAATCTCGCAGCAATCCCTTTACTACCGAAGCACCCATTTACCAGATACAAAATATCATTTACCACTCATTACACCTATATTGCCATCCGCGCGTATATCCACATAAAACCGGAGGCCATGTATATAATACCAAGAAAAATCCACACATACTGCACTGTATATAACTGAGCGAAGAAAGAAGCAGAAAGCAGACTCTCTTGCGGGACCGCTTCGACGAGGAGAAAAGCGAAGAAGAAGCGCTTCTATAAACACGGCAATCAAGAAAATTACACCGCGCGCGCACTGGGAAAGGTAGTGGGAGAGGGAAAGTTGTCTAAATCGCGCTCAACCACTCTGCATATAATCATCAAGCCCGGCGGTTACGGACCTCTTCTTTTATACCGCGAGCTTCTTCTTCTGCTCTCCTCTCTCCCGCAGCTCTAAGCTTTTATCTCTCCTTCTCACTTATTTCCATTCCCTCTCTCGCTCGATGTCAGAGGATATAGCTCGTCGCCGCACCGCAGCTACTACCACCGCCAACGCGGGGATATCGTTATCCGGCTAATCCCGAGCCTCGTAGCCGCGCGCGCGCTCTCTCTCTCTCTCTCTTTTCTCGCGAGGATAAAATCCCCGAGCAAACCTTTCTCTCCGTGCAGCCTTGCTCTCTCGGTGTGTAGGTAAGAAAAGCCACTGTCTATCAAGCAGCAGTGTGCGTGGGAAAGAGGAGGAGGGGAGAGGTGCCGACTTAAGATCGCTCAATTCAAGTCTCCGCGCGATAGAATCGCTGTAAAGACGTCAGATTCTGCGTTTTGAGTGCGGGGGAGGCGAGATGAAACGGGGTGGAGTCTAATTTAATGATAATTTTCGAGAGTTTGGTATATATACGCAGTAAACTTTTCGACGGAAAAATATAAAATTTTTAGAATATCGTAGTGAAATTTATGCCGAGTTAAATCTTTTGCTTTTTATGAAGGAAAAATGTTTTTTATCTGCGAACGCGTAAATTTCTCAATCGCAAATATAAATGTGATTGTCAGTTGTTTTTGAAATTTGCCATTAAATTTATCGAAATTCCTGCATTTTTACGAAACATAAAGAAACAATAATGAAGTATATTATCATCAAAACACGAGCCAAATCATCTTCACACGCAGCCAACATTATTAGAAGGCATCAAAAGGCTGTCCCTCCCCATTTTTCCTCCGAAAAATGTCAAGGAAGTAGGTATATAACAAATATCCGCGCTCGCGCGCCAGGCAGAAGAAAGATGTCGGTCCGGTTCGATTGACCGGAACCAGTAATCCTGGACACGGGAAAAGGATCAGGAGGCAGAGTGAGAGAAAGAAAGCGAGAAAAAGCGAGATCGCGCGTATACCAATATGGACGTCCGCTGGTCAATCGGATTTCGCCGGGACCCTCGCCCTCTGCACCTTCAAATATGTTATATCTGATCTTCGTCGAGGATATTGAGGCCATCTTTTTCTCCCGGCTTCAATGCTGGACACAGAGACTCCGAATGCGCGTCTGTACAAGGGGGGAGAAAAGAGCCGGATTAGGCTGACACATAGTTTTCCTTATTGATAAAGTATTATTCTTTATAGGGGGAGTCTCTCGGCATGAGATGTGTTTATCTACCTGGAGTGGGTCAAGGGTGGGCACGTCTCGTGGATGAGATATTAGTCGTTTTGGAAGAAGTTATATTATATAACGTCCTGCAGGAACTCGTCTTTTATATTTAATATACAGGGGGTTTAAAGTATGTGAATCGTTAACACATTAAAATTATTTTCATTTTTGTAAATAGACACTTGATCATTGCAATTAAAATTTATTACATCTACAATGCATAAATTTCCTGAAATATATATATATATATATATATATAAGATACTACGACCTAGTGCTCGAGGAGGTAGTCCTATTAAATAATGTGTAAGATTGCGGATTAGATTTCGATCAATCTTTGTAGTCACGTAAAAGTTTTTTATAGACGTAGAGAATTTTATTTATATTCGTTTATAACGTGGACTGTTATCGGAAATTACGCGTTTGATACGTTCAAATCAATGTTTTGTAATGAATTGAAAACATGAATTGAAAACCTAATAAATATTTTGAAAACTAAAAAATGTATTCTTACAAATTCCGCATGATAGCAACATTTTCGATCCATAGAAAAATGCCAACAAATTTATTTTTACAACTTTAAGTACTGCTGTATTTTAAGAAATGTATATTTATTATCAATTAATTTGTATATTCACTAAAATCCGCAATAAAAGCTTACTGTACAGCAACATCACAATATTGTTTAAACTACGATAATCCTCTTATCGTTGACATTTAAAACATCTCGGACAAGCCATTTCCGCGTCGCAAAATTCACCCGTTCCGCCGAAAATAACATCCGTCTCGAACGACGTAAAAGCGCCCGTCGAACTCGAATAACAATAAGAAAAAGGCGCCTCTCTCTCTCTTTCTCTCTTTTCTCGCCGTGACCCGGCGACTCGGGCGACAGGGATCCGACGACGCCTGGACATCGCTCGGACGTTATACGATCTCGCGTGCGCGCGCTCGCGTACACTGGTATGAGGAGCTTCTCTCTCTCTCTCTCTTTCCATTATTGAGGCCACCGCGAAGTGGAGATCGCTGTCGGACTTCTATCTCTCTCTCTCTCTCTTTCTCCCAACCCCTTGAATTTTCGCGCGTATATTCGGGGAGGTAGCCGGTGTCCATCCCGCGCGCGTCGTCGACGTCTTAAAGGAGGGATATATATACGGCTGGGGGCGGACTCTGAGAAAACATTAGCCCCGAGGAGGTGGACGAGATGTCCGACCATGAGAGGGTTTTCGTACGGTGGTCAATCTTGTGAGACGAGGGGTCAGCGTACCCGTCCAAATGGGGATGTAAATATTGAAGAGAGAAAGAGAGAGCCTTTCGAGAAGGATCTTGTTTGTGATGGATTGAAAATTTTATGGTTCAGAGATAGGTATATAAAGTTCAGTTTTATATCGAACGTTGATCCTTTCGTTTCTAAGGTAAAGAAAATTCGTGGCTATAAAAGTTCTTTTTTTTTAGATCCTATGGTGTAGAAATATACACAAAACAGTTTCGTAGATCTACTTTATTATTTAATTGGGAAAAGAGTTATAGATTTTAACAATGTTCTTAAATTCTGAATGAAAATTGATCGTTGTAAAAGACTTTAGTATAAGAGATAAAAATTTTAACAGATGTAAAAACGAAAATATAATTTATATAAAATTTGCTGTTTAACATTCTTTATAATTAAATTAAACCTTTTTTATTGTTGACAATTTTGCTATCAACAAACTTCTTCATATTAAACTGAAAAGTCCGTAATACACGAAATCCTCAGAGCCAGGCTATTCACAGCAATTCTCATTACAAGAGAAGAATGCGCTGCACCACCGACGACGTAAGCGTATACACACGCAGACCCGTATACGACCGGACGCATGCGACGACGAGAGTCGCGAAAATGGAAGTCACTAACTTCCCCTTTTCCTAGCTCCCTCTGCTCTACACTTCAAGAGAAAGAGAAGTACAGGGACGGCAAGCGGTGTAAACGATGCCTTTTTCTCTCTCTCTCTCTCTCTTCTCCCTCTACTCCTCTCTCTCACACTTTGTGCCATTGTCGCGCAGGGGGTGACCTTTTCAGCGGCGCATTTGTTATCCTTTGAATTCGAGGAGTTAACGCAAGCACGGCGCTATTATTTATTCCATTCTTATTTTTTGTCACGGGTGCGCCGCGCGCCACCCCCGCGTTGTGTTGTAGTAAATGGACATAAGTCAGCCGGGCCGAGCGGTGCTTCTGTCATTTTTATCGCCCCGGCCTGAATTAAGAAGGTGGAGTCGAGGAGAGGGAGGAACGAGTGAGAGAGAAAGAAAGGTCTTTTCCTTGCCTCATCCTCTGTATTTTCACCCCTTCGGTACTTTTCTTTCGCGTACTACCGTTTTCCTTCAACAAGGTTTGTTGTTGAAATTTCTTAGCGAGCTGTCCTAATTTGGTTCGTTTTATCATTTAAATTATGGAGTGTTTTACTTTCTTCAAACTGTTGAAATTCCGCAATAATTATATTTGATCCAACCGAGAAACGCAGATTTTCTTTATACTATTAAGTATACTTGAGCCTAATTCCAGTATTCAATATAATCTTAATTTATATCTATTTTAATGGTACATTAGTATAACTGTATTTGAATGAGACATGCTTTTTCTGAATACACGTTTTCCCTGCGGATGTCTATTTTTGTAAAATTACGTACGAAGAGTTGAACAAAATTAGTAAGATTTTTTTAAAAGAGACTCATAAAAAAGAGAATATTATGGCTTTTCTTTGTTTAATTAGTACTTATCAATAATAATATTAAAATCTTTAACTAAAATACTTTTATCTTCTTCGGTATTTGCGTTCTTTTGTTATAACTAATTTCATGATCAACTATTGTAGGTAATATCATAATATGAAAGAGAAGACCAGGGTGGGGTGGAAAGTTGCTACTATTGATTTTTTTAATCTTACCTGTACATAAATTTGAGATATTCAGTAACTCTTCCATTGACTTCTTTGTTGTTGGTTGAAAATAATCACCGTGGGTTCATTACAAGCAAAGAAGAACTATTTGTGCGCCCTTATCTGGCATGCTTGTGGAGCACGCATGTGGCCTCGATGGTGGAAGTTAATCAAGTTTTTTTCATAAGCCTAAATTAGATACAGATAAGATAAACTATTTTATTTTTTTCACATAATTATCTAAACTTCTTATTTATAAAAATAATATTGTAACACTTTTTTTTAATTTATTTTACAGGCAGAGTTTAACGAGATCTCGAAAATGGCTCGATGGACTGTGTAAGCGTTCATCTCATGAGTTGGACTCCTTCGTTATAACAAAGGTAACGAATGAGTAAATCAGACCGACGACTCAAAACCCGCAAAGATGGAAAGAAAAAGAAAAAGTAGCTCATCTCCAGCCTATTGGCGACAATAAGAAGAAACAAGAGAAATCCGCAGAAAGGGAGCAAGAAATTATAAAAGAAGGCTAAATAATAAATAAATTTGTAAATATGAATAACTGGCAAGCTTAATTTTTTTTTATCCATTATCAGTTAGTGAATCATTACTACTTAGAATCTCCACTAATAACTCAAAATTCTGCAAACCTCACTACTTTCTTCCTCACCTTCATCCTAGCACTTTCTTCATTCTGCCTCTCTTTCTCCTTTTTACGAGAAAAACGCCATTCAGCGCGGACCTCGCACTCTCGGAAGTATAATATAAGTAGTCGCGCCGCGGGCCACCTCATATTTTCGGCTGTGTGCACTTTACATCATTGTTCCGCGTCTTGTAAGCGACTGTAATGGGCTCGCCGGGCCGTTACAAGTGCAGTGATTTAGCGAACACGGCTCATTATATATACGCGAAGAGTGAATTTTCGCTTCGTGTAAAAATTGCCGACACGCTTATTGCCTGGTAGCAATGGTGGCCAAGAGAGAAAGAGATAAATTTTCGCGCCCGCGTGCCATGAAAGTGTTTCTGTGGCCGCGCGTTCGCGCTTACGTACGGGATTTAAATGCGCGTTTTCGCCTTGCTTTTCTTCGCTCACGTGCTCTCTTTGACTTGGTCGACTAGTTCTTCGGCCGTTTTCTAGAAAAGCTTGGTATAACTTTCAACTTATGCTGGTTAGTGCTATTTCTATATTAGTACATTTCTCTTAGGTAATATTAGTATGTATATTATAAGCATTGTTTATCAATATATGAAAAAAGATTATTAAGTTAAAGATTTAAAATAAATAAATAAATCACTATCACGTTTTCTTTTAAATCGAATAGTAGATCACATCCTATAAGTGTTGTCGAAGCTTCTCTAGAATTTGAGTATTATATCTTCATTTTTGCAAGTACATATTATTATCGTTTAAAGATTTCTGCACATTGCAAACATATATTTTTTTATATATTTTTTGAAAATAAGTATTCTATCTCAGACTGTTAATATCATCAAAATTGACTGACTGTTAATATCATCAAAATTGTGAATTCGGTAAATTTCATCGTTACAAAGTTTTCTATATATTTGCGGAAGCAAACCTTAGAATGAAGTCGTTTTTATAAACTTTCAAATTAAGGAGCTTTTGGGGGTCAAATATTTATTTTTATGTGTTTATAATGTACCATTACATGATGCTTATCAATACACTTAGTCATTGAGAAATAAGGAAACTTTTATTTATTAAAATCAATAAAAAGCTTCGTAATTTTATGATTTGCAAATATATTATATTCTTATGTACAAAATAAATATTAAAATAGTTTATATATTCAGTAATGTAGTAAATTTGGTAACGGACAGAGAAATCCTTTTCCATCAAAATGTATATGTATACATATCTTATCAATACTTTTCGTTGGCACAGTAGTTACTTCTTCAGAGATTTGATCGATTATTTTCATTTTTTTATAAGATGCACTGAATTGTTTTGTATTTATTATGTTACATAAGGTTAATTCAAGTTCCTTTTCATCATCGACAATGAAACTAATAATATGAATAAATGTACCATTATTTAAAATTGCGAATGAATTATCGGATCGACTTTTCGACCCTGAATGCCCTTCAAATAAGCATCGTTGTTTTATAATTTTTCTGTAAACCTTGACCGATTTGTTGGAAATTTCTAAAGTATTTAATACATCTGAATTATCACCTTCATCGGCACCAAAATGTGCTATCTTGGATGTCCTACAAATATTTTGCATCCTTGCAGTAGGAACATCTTTACAAAATAATCTGACCGCAATGATAGCTTGGCGACAAACACATTCTTCTACGATTAACATGATGTGATTAATATTGACGAATCTTGCAATTTCTTGCTTCACATCTTTAGCACATTTAATAGTTTTTAATAGATGATAATTAGCTGTTTCTAAGCTGAAAGTCGAATTCGTCCATAATGGCCCCCAATCGATAACACTTTCGCAAAGGTGTTGCAATTGGTGAACATTAAAGGACATAGCCCTTATGCCGTATAAATCTTCCGCCTCCCGAACGAATCTATGTAACTTTTTATCAGCTTCATTTATTTCATTAACGTGAATTTCATTTTTCAATAATGTAAATAAACTATCCACGAAGAGTAACCAATGTTCTAATTTTTTATTTGGCAATATTATTGATAAAACAGGTAAACTATAAAATAAGCAATAATTTTCCCACTCTTTCGCTTTCCAATCATTTCTCGAACTCAGTGGTCTACATGGCCATGTGACTTGATTTGGTGCAGCTATTAGATTCATTTCATCATCCAACATCTTAATTTCATCATTACTCAAGTTTTCTAAAAAATAAGTTGTAAATTGAGATGCAACTCCTTCTAAGCAACAATGCTTATAATCGGGAATGAACCCTCGTATAATATTAAAATTTGGCAAATTGATTAAAGGCGATGGATACTCTATTCCAAAAGGAATATTTTCCACAGATGATTCAATCATTAATTTCACAGTCTCTTTGTGATTTCGATTGTCCGGCATTTCATCCATAATTGGGTACTTAATACTTCCTTCCGTATATTTTCCTGGATTAAGACACCAATTACAGCCATGCGTGGAATTAAATGGATTAATCCCTTGGATTTGAGCTCGTACTATAGTGTCCACGCAGCATGAAATAACATGTAAATTCATAAGGCGGTTTTCGCCCTTAATGATGCAGGGAATGCCTCGTTCTGTTATATTGTTGATAAGATCAACAAATTTGTCTAAAAATACTATCATGTCTGGCTTTTTTTTGTTGAACCAGAGCCCACAAGTTACCAATTTATCATTACGGATTTGATCTGGTAATTCATTGATCTTCAAGAATAATGGCCAAATCGAATATTCGGAAGACTGAAATGTAGGAGCTTGGCCTATATTAAAAGTAGCACTTACGTAACTATGTTTGTTCTCATCTGCCAATGAAGAAACAAATTTCAGATATTCGTTGCTATCGTACACGTCTGCAATATAACCTGACCTATGAATTCTCTTCTTAACAACGTAATCATAATGATTTTCGTGAACATTTAAAAAATCTGCGATTCGTGTGGATGGATCAATCAACACAAAGAAGCTCGTGTTACTTGGGTTATCCAAGTCGATTTTAGCCCCACAAATATTGCAAATTTTCACAGATTTCACATTATCAAATTCACCAATATATACTGAGCAGTTCCAACAAACGGAATGAAATTGTAATCTATCTTTAGGATTGAATAGTTTATCGATAATATAATGAGAATCTGGTAAAATTGGGGTTTTGAACATTCCATTTATGAGTTTCAATAAATTAGTCATTTCAGTTTCACCATAACTATTTGATACACTATATTTCAATAGCATCAGAAACAATTCTCCCTTAGTTGCGTCTAATGGTATTGTGAATGGGAGAAAGAAATCTTCGATCTGAATAAATTCCTGTAAATTCTTAGGATTATAATCTAATCTATTATTATCTAGAATAGCATCTTCGCTTACAGCTTTTCTAAGATTTTCGACCCAATTACCATGACTTTCATATGAGTCTGTGCCCTACAAATATTAATTTATTATGTTATCATTACTAAAAAATATATATAAATAAATTATTTAATGCAAGTTATTTTTTGAAAATTATTTTACATTATTTAATTTTTAAGTTTGTTTTAATATAGTAACTTCAAAAAATGATATGACTACAATAGTAACTGTAGAATATAGAAATAGTATTAAACAGAATTTGTTTTATATTCATGTTTTAAATTATGTAATGGTAAATTAATTGAACAAACCTCATGGTGAATTTGTGGTCCACGTGATTCGTTTCCAATATTTTCGTCATCTATGCTCGAAGTATTACTTGAGTGTTCCTGTAATTAAAGTTAAAGTAGTAAATATTTTGGATACATGTGCATATATATATATATATATATAAGCGGAAGAGACCGCAAAAAAGTCAACTTTCGCATGTTGAACTCTTAGAATTATCATCATATAGAAATTATACGTAGTAATCTACATTTCATTTCCTTCATTGTATTTTTTTAATTTTTTCAATACTAATTAATTTTTAATTTTTTCCTTATTTTTTCAATAGTAGATAATTGGAGTAATTTTAGAAGTTTTAAAAATCAATTTAAATAACGTAAAATTCTATGAGGGATGTGTGTGTGTATGAGAGCGGAAGTATGTGTGTGTGGAGAGAGAGGGAATAGGTGGCGTAGACATAACTTAACGGTTTTATTATTGGAATATCTATAAAGCACATCGTTCTGCAAATGTTTTATGGTATCGTGTTAAACATGATTTTCATTTTAACGTTATAAGAATGGCTGATGTTATTTGTTCGACAGAAATATAGTATGTTAATCCAGAGTATAAGTTCCAAAACACCTCGCTGTGATGTTTATTTTGTTTTGATATCTGACTAGAGAAATCATATCCCATTATATATGTATATACTTTCTTTGTGTACATAAATCTGTCGTACAAATAGCAGAGGCGTATAAGAAAAAAATAATTTAAAAATGGCAAATTTACTTAAACTCCCGCTCAATAAGTTTTGCCATCCCAAGATCAAGTAAAACCTAAAGTTTTACACAAATGCCTGAAGAAACCATCATGAGGGTATTTAAAATTAAGAAAGTTATGTTTTTCATAAAATTAAAGTATTTCATGTTTATAATTCATATCTTCTCTATTGCATTATCTTGTTCTCCAAACATTCAAACGTGCATATGCAAAAAATGGACGAAGTAATAAAAAATAACATATGAGCAATTAAAATATTAACTCGAATGGCAAAAACGATTACTTCGGTATAGATACGTATTAAAAAAATTAATTGAAAGCAAAAAGTCACTTTAACCTCAAAAAATAAGTCAAATCAGCTTCTGCATGAAACTTTTTATTAATAATTGCATAATCATTAGTTGATGTATCTTTGACTATGCAGCTTCTTTAGCAAAGTATAAAAAGTGCGCTCATAATGAAGATCGATATTCGACATCTATTTGAGAAACCATTCAATTCGTGGATGATGAACATGTAAAAGTAAAGATATTACTAACCTCTTTTTCATTCGGTACATCGAGCCCACGATTAGATTCCTTAATTTTGTACCGATATGCAGTACGTTTTGGGATAGCTTCGTCTCCTACTTCCAAATTACGTTTGTACGGCATAACTGAGTTTTATGAAAATACCTGCTTCTGAATAAAAATGTTTTTTAAATCACTGTTCACCGACTATAAACGAAACTTTTTAAGATTCAACGAAAAATGTAAAAAGCTAACCGGACCATGAATCGTTCGTTGTTGCTTTTAACGTTTGACGAACTTATATCAAGCAGAAATAAAGTTTCTACTAGTCGATTTTGTTGCTGCCATCTAGACGTAGAAACACTAACTATATACCAGCACCGCAACGTATTACTAAGGCAGTAAGGCTAATCAATTCATAGAATATAGAAGGATTCTATAAAGCCGAAAATCTTTTTTATATGAGAAATTCATTTTTATGAAATTTGTGAACCAAGCGATAACATTTTAAATTATTTAGTACATGCTGAATATTATTAGCGCGAACGGAAAAATAAATAAGAATGACTTTAGTTGTAGTTCTTTAGGTTAAGAAACAAAACAACGTATCAGTTCAACGGCTGACAGGATACTGGCCTAACTCGCAAGCTCGCTTCCAAGTTTGTTACAGTTGTTTAGAAATATAAAGAGAAAAAACAAGAAAAATGAAATAAGAGCATATTTCGGTGTACCGTCCACGCACAAACCTTTACGTTTGAATGTATTGATCGAATCAATCGATTAGTGAGATAAAAATGCACCTGCAGTAATCCTCTTCGAATGCCACTGTACAGTCCACGCAACTGCAACCATTTCCATATCCGTTGCATAAACGCACCAAGTTAATTTAAGAAATTAAAATTATGAAAAAGATTAGAAAGCGAACGAGCTTACAATAAATGTAACGGGAACACTGAATCTTGTGGTATTCTTTTTTTAAACCGGTTACCGTGCAAAATTTAATGAAAACAAAGCTTTAAATTTTTACTTTTTTCATGGGCTCTTATGGGACAGAAGGACTATATAGAAAGATCCATTTGAAGCAAATGGAATCCTTTTGCTACAAGAGTAAATAATCTTAATTTGGCTGTAAAATCCGCTCCAAGAGGAAAATGTATTGCTGGCAAATTATTCATTTAACCCCAAAATTTAATTTTTTGCCTCAAGAGGAATATTTGATATTTGATATAGGATATTTGATTCCAAACGATATTCGTTTTTCGTCAAAAGGATTTTCACAAAAGGATTTTCCTCTTGCCGATAATGGACTATTTCGCTGCGTGTAGAATTGTTTGCCGAACGTAAACAATTTTTTTGTTCAATAAAAAATATATGAGTTAAGAGAAATGAGCTTCTCACCATACCATGGCCGAAAGCGGTACTTTTGCTCCTGGCCAAAAACGCAGATGTGGTATTTTCGATCCGGCTATGGTGAAAAATAGTATACCCAACATGGGGATAAAGAGGGCCCAGAGCACATGTTTGTCTTCAGCTCGCCTTCGGCTCGGATCGCAATTTACACGTGCTCTTGACTGGTAACCGTAGAAAATACTGAGATATTATCAACTGCACGAAGCGCGCGACATAATTTCTTCCAAGCAGAAACTGGCCAGCTGTCTTGTCACTGTCTCTACAGTATACCTATGCGTACCTGAAGGATCAAGTTAATGTCTATTTGAATTAAACATACATAATGAATGACAAATATAATATTTTTTCTAACAATATGCATTAATCATTTTTCGAGTTTTAAGCCTACAGATATTTTCGTTCATTTTTCGATGGTATTTTGACTAATATTTTAAAAATTAATAAGCTAGTCATCTAAGTGCGATACTTAAGTGTGTGAATATTATACCTGTATAAGTAAGTATAAATAATTTAAGAATTTATGAACAAAAAAAAATGTTATTTTATGATTTACACTAAATTTTGCCTACCTATTCGAAAAGAGGAGAGATTGTATCGAATTATAAGTTTCGCCCATTTTTAAGCCATTTTATGGCAAGTTGACCGAAATTTCTAACTAATGGCTAGAAGGGTCATAAATGGGAGAAAAATGGACGATTTCTACCAGGACAGCGTCAATTCCAGAGCTTTCGGGACTCTACATATAAGTACCGGTACTGTACAGAGAGTCTAGGAACAGTGTGGCAGATGCGCTCACTCTTCACTGATTGGTTCCGCCATTTATAGGAGAAAACGATATATATACACATACATCCGTACATATGTATTGACTCTCTGTACGGTACTGCGCTGCGCTGTGCTGTGCTATGATGCGAAATTTGATTTTACGAGTCGAGTAGCCAATCTAGGTAAGACTCTATACTCTATGATCGTATTCGTGAATCCGGAGAAGTTAACATTGCTGATTGGAGCATCAGCCATATAATCTACGTACAGGATGAAGATGACTCTCCAATAATGGCATAAAAACACGATCATAGAGTATATAGAGTTATACATAGATTGGGTTCAGCACTATTAAAATCGGACCTCGCAGTGCAGGACAGCACAGCGCAGCTCAGAACCGGAAGTCGCTTAGCAGGCTAAATGTGTACAGGCTAAATTGACGATGGAACTTTTAATTTGATACAATCTCTCTTTTCGAATAGACAAAATCTAGTAAATCTATTTTAGTTTTAAATTGTGTAAATTATAAAATAACATTTGTTTTGTTCGTAAATTCTTTAAATTATTTATACTTAGGTATGATATTTGCACTTATACTTATAGGTATGATATTTGCACACTAAAGTATCGCACTTTAACGACTAGCTTAACCTAAGTTCAGTTTCCCCACCAATGAGCAACCGCTCAGGTATAAAGGGGCCCCTAATGGCTGCTAATCCTCTATTGTACACTCATAAAAACGATCTTCCGGTATGGAAATGAAATTCCTCCCGAGAAAATCTTCATGCGGCAAAGAAGGATTCCTCCTGCACGAAAAATTTCCTCTTGTGCCAAAAATCATCATCCCACTATAAGAATCGTGATGCCCTGTTGCAAAACAGTTCCTCCTTCCATAAGAAGATATCCTCTTGGCCCTATTTTTAGTGGAAATCCTCCTCTAACAGGAAGATTTAACGATTAGCTTAATCTAAGTTCACTTTCCCCACAAATGAGCAACCGTTCAGGTATATAAATAGGCCAGCACTTACGGATTTTAGTTTAGTTTGAAATTGGCCTACGAGGAATGCAGTTTGAATACCTCAACAAAACCAACCGCCCGCACAACTTAGTCTTGCAAAGTTCTACATATTTCACATATAGTATTTCTGTACATTACCATGGAGACCTTACATGCTAACGACGAGTCCGGTAACCTCATGCGTCTGCACGTCGCCGTGATTCACGATGACGAGGTACTTACTGACCTCTACCTGAAGCTGTATTTCACCGAGCTCAACGTCAAGGATGTTACGGGATGCGCACCTCTGCACTATGCAGTGAGAAATAACAACTTGTTGATTGCTGAGGTGCTCCTCCGTCATGGCGCCCGGGTTAACGAAATAACAAACGCACAGCTAACACCTTTGCATATAGCGGTAAGTAATCGCTGTAAGGGCATGGTTGATCTTCTTTTGAAGCACCATGCCAAGGTTAACCCGCAGGAAAACTTTCAAAACAAGACGCCACTTTTCATGGCTGTCGAGTACGGCTGCGTAGACATTGCACGTACTTTACTGAACGGTGGCGCATCTATTTCCCAAGCTACGGTGAAGGGCACGACGCCGATGCACGTAGCCGTGAGACTAGGCGACACAGAGATGATGGAGCTGTTGCTGGAGTACGCTTCCGTAGATTTGTTGGGGACAAAAGCTAATCTGGAAGGAAAAACTGCCATGGAACTGGCCTGGGATTTGGAGAGGTACAAGATCGTGGATTTGATTGATCAGAAAATATCTTACGGATTGCCGTTACGCTCGCTAAAGCTTCAATCTGTGATGAATAATAATGAGAAAAGTGGTATCATTATTAACAACAAGCAGAAGAACAAGATTCTAAAGGTAAACAGTGAATATGCAAGAATCAAGAATCCGAAGAAAACTCCCATGATACTGCTATTGAGAAATGGTAAAAAAATTGTTTTACCAAACGTGTACAGTAATCGAATGTTATAGTATATCTTAACACAGCTATTGTAAAATTCATACTGGTGCTGCGCATTTATTCCCTAACCTCACTTTTGTTTCCAGCGCAACGCGCTGTTTGTGCCTAAACCGAAGACACATGTGCGTTAGGGGTGTCGGACTGTTCGAAATTCGAACTACTCGGCCTAAATACTCGCCATAAAATCGGCGAACTCGAGTCGAGTCGAAC
>JAPYZO010003878.1:0-11990 GCA_030522905.1 Torymus flavipes | reverse complement strand
AGGCTTTATTATTCTCGGGAGTCGTCGTGATGGCTAGAGGACGTCGCATTATACGCGTGTCCGGAATCCTCGAGAGCCAGAAAAAGCAATCGCCTCGTCGCGCCGTGTCCGTCGGGGCTCGGACCGCTGTTTTTTCGTGTCGAGGCGCGGCTAAGAAAACATTCGATCCTCCAATATTGTCATCGTCGCCGGCGGTGCGCGAAAGTAAGGTGTCGCGCGCGGGGTGGGGAGGGCTGATTCCAGAGTGTATACGGCCCGCAAGCAACCGCAGTCGAGTAGCTCGCAGCTCGAGGAGTCTTAACGACTTTAAGAGCAAACTTCGAGAGGGTCGGGGCTCGCTGATGCGCGACAAGGAAAAACTACTTTCTCTTTCTCCGCGACGCGCTTTTGGCTCTGCCGAGCCACGTGCTTCGGTTGTGCATTTCTCGCCTCCGCCACCAAACGAAATTTCTCTTTCAACACACTGCGAGTGTTTTCTCGTACAATCTGTAAATATAGATGTATACTGGGATAATATTTTTTCCATTTCTGTGGTCTCAAGGGGCTTGTATTTTCCAGAGAACTTGCCGAAACAAAAAAAATATTTTCTCAATCAGTAAATGTTATTTAATAATTTTTAGAATTCTTTTTTAATTTATTGTCTATAGCTTTACTATCTCTTTCGCGCGTAAATATTCACAGTCGTAAATTTCCGCGAATAAAATACAAAGGAAAACGTACATGGAAAGCGTATAAGAGTATCATAAAGGGTAACAGGTGGCGGGTCATAACCGAGATTACACACAATGTATAGGACACATGACAATGATGTGTATTCCGTGCAAACAATTGCACCGACTCGCTCAAATACGCAATCGCTGCCCGGATATCTCTCTCACTCACTCTCCGCGCTGTCCCTCTGCTTTTCTCTCTCGCACTCCCTTTCATCTCGTCTCTCATCGTTGCTATGTCTACTAAATTAGTCACTCAACTAGCTTAATTTAGTAAAGTCCGTCGTAATTTACTTCGGCCATCCACTATACTGTTATCAGATTATCCACATTTCTCTGTAGAAAATATGAAACAAGAAATTACATTTGTACACTAGTATGTAGATAAATCTTTACTTTTACTTCAGACAACAAATACAAAAAACCATAAATTTGATGTCTCCAACTAATCTAATAAATTAATTATACCATGTATAAATAAAGTATTTAATTAAATGAAGCACTATATTTAAGAAATAAATTGTCAAGAATTGTCAGCATTTGTCAGATTTATAGCATCGTTAAGTACAGTGTCGCGTCGATTGTTTAAATAAAGAACGTTATCAGGGGTCGGGGCAATTCCCTTATCATTAATTACCAGAATTAATTGAGCCAATAAAGCACGCGACTCAATCTCGCCTCTTCTTGTCTCGTTCGGCGGAGAGACTCTCGGCCGAGGTCGACTCGGGGCTTTGCGAGGAAATACACGAGCAAGCAAGCGAGCTAAGCAAAGGAGGTCCAGGCGTGTGCTACGTCCGTATATATACATCGCGGCGGCATGAGCCTTAGCTCGCTTATCCGGGGTAAATATCTTTATCGGGTCGCGCGGGCGCGCGCCGGAGAGAGAAAGAGACGCAAGCTGCTGCAGAGACAGAGGAGAGAGGGACGAGGCTGAGACAAACGATATGGTCGAGGAGACACGTCGAGGGTGCGAGGAGCGCTGCCCGCGGGGGGCTCGGCTTGATTTGTTGATCGCGGCCGAGGAGGTGTGATGTCCCCTAAAGCGGGAAAGAGAGAGACGAGCGGAGTAGGGTATACGCATGCGCGCGCGCGAGCGAGCGGCTCTTTGAAAAATGACCGGAGGCCCCCGGCTTTCGGGGGAGAGGGCGAGATAAGGAATAAGGGGACCGATGGAAATACGCTGCAGAGGAATGGAAACAGACTGAAAAGAAAAGATAAACGGCAGGTCTCCGTCTTGTGGGAATTTGTTTGTTTTGCCTATTGGCGTGTAATTTTTTACGCCGACCCTTGCCCCTTTATTGTCTTCTCTCTGTAAAGCTTACATTTCGATTTACCTTATTTTGAATTAATCTTCTTGGGCTTAAAGAAGGAGCATGTTTTTCGCCTTGAGCTTCATCAACCCTCGTATAAAGTTGGTAAGAAGATAGTGTACAGCTTGTAAGAAATCGCTCAAACGTTCGCCAAAAGTTTTGAGGAAATTAAATGGACGGGAAACATGTGGGGCGAGGGTTAATGCTGAGAAGAATAATTGAAAGAGAGCCGAAGATAGTTTTGACCAGAAAGGAAACCGAGTTCCCTGTTATTTATGAAAAGCATTTGTCACCTCCGAATGAAGAACGGTAGTTGTATCCCTCTCTTCCACGTCGATGAGTTAACCGTACCTTATTTATGTTACGGCTTTCTTCTCTCAACTTAAGTACGTTGATATGTCTATCTCTTTATAACCATTCACATTCTTTTTCGAGTTTCTCGCATACACTGTAGCTATCTTTCGACTACATTTACTTATTTACTTATTTGATAAAAAGGAATGAATAGCTGCACGAGCCATCCGTCGATCGTGATGGGAATTTCCTTAGTTTCAAATTCCGATGCGGATTCTTCCGTAAAATTATATCGACTATGCGTTAATTTTCCTCCATCCTCCCCGATACTATTTCGAAGCAATATTGCCGAATAACCGTGAAAGCCGAAGCGCAAGAGTCTCTTCTCCGTCGACGACGCCGCCATCATAACATTGCTCTCGGTTTCTTTCGATACCACGTCTCCGGACTCGAGCTCAAAACGATCCCTCTCCTCTTCCCGGATTTTTATCAATCGATTTCCTCAGCGACGTCGCGTATAGCTATACGCCCTCGTCGGGGATAAAAACTCGAGAGCTTATTGCCGTTCGATCCTTCCGTGCTTCGCGGAGTTCCTTTGTATTCCCCAGCAATTCCAGTGTAACTCGAAAAGAGAGGGGCACGGAGCCGCCATACAGTGATGTCGCTCGAAATCAGGAAAGAGAGGAGCACGGAGAGGGCGAAGTGGGAAGAAGTTTATAGTGGAGGAGATAGAGGAGAGCGAGCGAGAAAGAGAGAAATAGAAAAGGAGAGACAGCTGCGGGGAGTTGCGAGCGGGAGGAAAGCTTGCCACGAATCAGCGTGGAATCGGCGGCGTCGGTCGCGCGGCCGCTCGCGGCTCTTGCTTATCTCGATCGTAAAACTCCTGACTTATCTCGCGCCTTTGCCGTTCGCCTCGAAATCCCTTATCGTTTGATAAATACGGATTCGTTCGCTCGGCCGGGGCAGGAGGAGGAGATGCTGTGCAGCGCAGCGCCGATGGCAGTTTAAGAAGGAATAAAAATAATCGTAAAGTCCTCTCTCTCTCTCTCTGTCTCTGCCTCTCTCTTCTACTCTCACGACAGTCCGTATAACTGCTCTCCGCGACGATCATTCGAGCTGAGATCCCTTTTCTTCCGTCAGCCCCGGCTTTTTTCCTTCCTCCATTCTCTCCGCCTCCGCTGTCCTTGTCGCGCGAGCGCCAAGCCAGCCTCTATCCCTCCTATCGTCTTTTCATCGGCGAAAACGAGAAAAACTCGGGAATAAAGTCCGAGATGGTCTTCTGCGGGATGTGACGCGGAAAATTTCGGAGGACGGTCGTTCAGGAAACCTTTAGATTGGAAGCTCCTTCGGACTTTCTTTTCTCTTTTGCCCTCGTCTTATTCTTTTTTCGCCAATGCAAACTCCCTCCTGTACTTTCTACTAAATTGAATTAAACTAATATTTCTCTGATCATTGAAAGCACTTTGCCTGGCCAAGACAATTACGACCTTTGTCATTTTAATTTCCTTCCTCAAATATTATGCGTTTCGAAGAATGGGGCAAATGCGAGGAGGGCAATTTTCAAAAGAACATATCAGCTCAACTTCTTTTTAGGTGGCTTGAAATTTGAAAGGAAAGGGGTGATGCTAGAAAAATGAGGCTTTTTCTGTTTCCTTAATGCGGTAAAAAGCGAAGCAAACCACACAAGGAGATTTATCATATGGTGTGGGAAAAGGAAAAACTCGGCGTAAACCGCTTACGCGCGTACAGGAAAAGAGGAGGGAGAAACCCCTTTGAGAGTTGCTCGGCTGGCTTATCTCGCAGCGGGTCTCGTTTTCAAGCCGAAATCGGTATATCTCGCGCGCGCACACACGCGAGAAAGATTGTCGCCGGGAAAAAGAGAGATAGACGTCCGGGCGCTCGGGCCTCTCCTTTACGCCTTCCTAATTTGACATAATGGCCGGCTTCGGATTTCGAGTCTCTTTATCCCGAAGGCAGGCGTGGACGAAAGGTCGCACGTCTCGAAATTCCAAAGGAGGCTCGCTTTCTTTCCTTTTTTGTCTCTTCGCCGCGATAGCGCCATGCGATATCTCGACGACGACAAGCTCTTTTATACGCTGCACATAACTGCTCCAAACAGCCTCGCTCAATGGAAAAGCATAAGCTTGTCGATAGAATCTTTCGCTCGGGCGTAAAGGTTTTTTCGAGACAATTCACGAGACATCTAACGATCCTCTTGAAAGGTCTCTCGCGTGGGAGTTACGTAAAAACTCTTGTTTCGTTATTTATATTTAAATGCAGGTTTAACTATGTCTTTCAGTCAATCAGCTAGTTAATTCAATATAGCAGTAGTTGCGTTTCAATACACTAATCAACTCTTAATGAAATTATAATTGTAAGTCAAGAATTATTTATACCAAAAGCAGATTAATCTATTGATTGACGCAAATATTATTATTAGCTATATAATTAAATAAATTGTTTGATATACTACACTCTGTTATCCGTGTTTCGTTCGACATATTAATAATTAGTTAATGTCAAACTACAACTGTATTAGCTGACCACCAAACAGCAGTTATAATAGCATCAATTTCATTGGTTATATAAATTCAACAATTAATCTATGTTTAGTTATTAAACGCACACGTAACAATGAAACGCGTTTTCTAAAAGTTCGCCTGAATAAAGCTCAAGTTGATGTACAGTAGCTACTTAACCTCAATTCTTATTTACAACAATCTCGCTTGAAAGCCAGGCTGAGAATTTATTATTTTGATTAATAAGTCCTCCTTACGAGCTCCGCTTATTCATTTCCCGGGGGATGCAGTCCGCGCGCTACTGCGGCACATTAAAGAAGACGAAGGCCTCGCAAAGGAGACGAACAGGAGCAATCCCCGGAGTTGCAGCAGCCTTAAAAATCACGCTGCGTTTTCCGTGCGGTCAGCCCTTCAGTTAATTTTTGCGCCCCTCCATAGTAAGTTTTCCCTTTTTCTTTTTCCATTTTACTCGCCGGCCTCAAAGACGATTAATCAGCCAATTAGCGACTCTTTTGAGGGCTCGCTACTCGATTCAGGTTGAAATTACTCGCGATGTAAGGAGAAGAGAATCGCTTTGAAAAGTCAACGGGGCGGACGCGCGCGATATCGGGGCTTTTTGGCCACTCTTATTTTATCTTTTCGCCTTCACGTCTACCCCCACCCACCCCCGCTCACTCCTCTTAGGCGAGCGTTTCTACTTTGACTTTTCGGCCCGGCTCTTTCGGCGAGGGAAAAAAGAGGCGCTGTTTGCTTAGGACCGACGGCTTTTACGTGCTTGCTCGGAGCGTTTCATTATGTCCGACCAGATGGGAAAAATACTTTTTCGCGAATTACAGCATGCCCGTGGAAAATAACAAGCTCTCAAAGCCTTTATAAGGTGACTTTGGCACGTGTTAATCATCGCGCTTGATATACGAGGTGACAATGTCTGATTACGACCTCGCATAGATCGGTTTTTAATGGAAGATTATAATATTCGCTAGTTTTAGGATAAAATTTTGGGAAAGATAATCCATTGAGAAAAATTTGGCTAGGAAGAGCTTTTGAAAAAGTACACAATTACAGAGATGAACAAACATTCGGGCGTCTATATTTACATAAAACTAAAGGAAAAGTTCAAAGACCCGCTGGGAGGAGGTTTGCTCAGCGAGGCGAAATCTAAGTCCTTTAACGTTTACCTTAGCGCCGGCAAATCCTATAACGCATTCCCTTCTTACGGGGCGCGGGTTTTCTTTTCCGCGGAATCTCGGTAAAAATGCAGGGAAAAACAGAAGGGAAGAGCGAAGACGCGAATGAAAAAATGTTGTACTCTCGGTTGGCGTGCAACACCGTGGAAACGAACTCACATATACATAACTGATGTATCATCCGTCGTGAGGCAAGATGGCAGGCACATCAGAATCCTATCATAGATAATAAATAATTCATGCACGCGCCTGGGCTATACGCGCGAGTTTCCCTCTCTTTCTCAGCCTCCTTTCTCCTTCTTTCCTCGACGCATACAGCACGCCCATAATCCGCGCGGTCTATAGTGACTCAGGTTGCGTATGCGCGGGTCCACCCGCGGCGCGGGGGCAATACATCGATTATCGAGCCTCGTAAACGCAGTTTACACATGCACTCGCGCCCCGGAACAAGTGTCGAGCTCGGCCAGATTTCTGCTATATAAGCTATAAATAAGCGACGGACGCGGCGAGAGCGCGCCAGGCTCAAAGTACGCGCGATCTTACGCGCGTGCGCGCACTCGTTCTGAAATTGATAAATGATCGATGGCTGTTGCCGCCGCTGCATGCGCACATTACGTACGTTCGCGCCTAGAGTAAAAATTTCTCGTTGACGTGTGCTGTTTTCTGCTGTTACGGCTCCCTCTGCGTTATAAATGATTAAGATGAATGCAGTAAATAAGATAATTACAAACTTTGTGAATAAATTATATGGCAAAGTTTTGCGCAACTACGTTTTCGCACTTTTTAGCTTTGATAAATTATTGACATATATTTTTAACGCCTCGTAAGATTTCGCTCTGGATTATGGTTTTATAATATTAAAATGTATATATCACAAGATAAAAATAAACTGGAACTGCGAGTGTATATATACTGGAATTATTGCTTTTCAAATGAAGTGTTTAAAATAAAACTGGCAAGGTGATATTTTTATGAGTTACTGGAGAAAGTTATTAGTCTACAAAAGGAGATAATGAAGTCCATAAAAAAGCTAATGCGATCCCTAAAATACTGAAAGGATGCTTGCTGGTAATACAAAGGGGTGAGGTTTTTATCATGGAAAACAGAGGCTTAATGAGCTTAAACGTCGCCTTTTTTCACTCTGTATTTATACATACTTAATGTCGAGTATAAAAAGTCTTACTTTTCGTTAACGACAAAGTTATTAAAATAGCTTTTTGGTGTAACTTTAGCAACTGCAAAATCACGCCGAGTGCAAACGCATTTGGCAATCTCATTTATCATTTATATATATATTAAAATAGTGACATTTCAAACAAGTATATAAACTTATTCTGCTTTGTAATTTTGTACTTTACCGCTGTCACATCTTGTCAGTTTATTTTACAAATATTATGCAGGGTGCGTGTTCTTCTAAAAATAATAATACACAAGCATATTTATTATAATAATAAATATCCCGAGAAAAAATGTCAATTTCAATTTTAAACGACGGCGAACGATTTATCTCATCTTCTCCCCGTAATTACCGGCGATTACCGAACTAAAAGAAAAGCCCCCATAACTCATCTCTCTCTCTCTCTCTCCGAAAAAAGAGCTGAGAGGCTGTGGAGAAGAAATATATAAGGCAGCTTAGATAAGCCGTCTCCTTCGGTTCCGCGTTTCCCCTGCGGCTGTGGCGGCGACGGCCTCCCGAAATTTCGTCCGCCTCGTCGCCGGCGGCGGTGGCTAATCGGCGCATTAATTTCTTCTGCCGCTTAGTTATTTACGCTCCCGCTTGGAGGATCTCCCTCTCGGGGCGAGTTATCGGGGCCCGCATGCAGCATCGTCGCCACCAGAGAAATTCATTCCGCGCCAGATAAGCGCGAGCTCGCGCGAGGGACTTTTTGTCGAGCCTCTGCCGCGCGACGCGCGCGCGAAGACGTTTGCTCGCCACGCTTGATTTATGAACGCGTCCAGCGCTGTCCCGCGAGTTATCCAGTGCTAGAGTAGAAGAGGGGGGACAATAATTAATTTAAACGATTATACACAAAAGCTTCCTGCACGCCTCGAGTCGCGTTTTTTCACTTATCGTGCGTCAGCCGCGCGTGACTGATGGCCGGCTGCGAAAAAGCGAGAAGAGCCTTGCTCTCTCCCTCCCTCTTTCCTCGTCGCCGCGCATTTGAGGAAATATTCGTTCGATAGTTGCTATCTTGCCACCGATTTTTCAGTCCGCCGGCTGCGTTGCAGCGCTGATAAGACGCTGGCTGGAGAAATGGGACTTGCTTATTGAATTTGTTATGAAGCGCTATCTCGGTTATGTATGACTTTCGAAATGAGCGGAGGAGGCTGAAAATAATGAGGCGATAAAGCAACGAGTTTCGCTAATTCGCATCAATATTCTCGACATTTCTTCTAGCTCGCGAGGCTCTGCTCCTCCGCCGCGATGATGGATCGGGGTTGATTGTGGCACGGCACAGTGCATATATACCTGTGCGGGCATTCCCACGTCTGTTTGGATTTTTAACGCGCAGCTGCTTCTTTCTTTCCGAGAGTTACTTAACCAAAGTGCTACTTTAAATTCATAATCTTTTCTAACAGTAAACAAGACAGGTATGTTTAATGAACCTATTAGCGATTTCGTAACGGGCTGTCTAAATTTGCTTTTGTAAAAGGCGTGAAAGTCTCGGTGAAACTCGACAGGCTTCGCGGTAAAAATGTTTTTTTATTTGCATTCCTCGGCCGGCTTTTCCGCAATCCCGCGCCGCACGCAGATTATTCAGCATTCTCCGGGGCAGACGAGCGCGCGCGCGCTGCCAATTTTTCCGCGTTATCTCGCTGTACGGCGCGATAACTCGCTGATGAATCGTTATCGTTACACGGAGTTTCCGCCCTTTTTCTAATTCCCGATCAATTTATCACGGGCGTGCGGGCGGCCAGGCCATACGTCTTTCTTAATTTACGTCATTACGCCGCTAAAAGGCGGCTCTTCGCGGTGAAAAATGAAGCTCGCAATTCCTTAGCATGCGCCGCGAGCCAAGAAATATATCAAGTTTTCGCGGGAGCCAGTGCCAGCGCGCGTTCAAAAGAAAGTCCGAAAAAAGAGCGTGTGTCGCACACTCTGGCGCGCGTCGCTCGCTTGATCCTAAACTGCGCTAAATTCGCCCGCGACGTTTAATTAATCAGAGCGCCGGCGCGACTCCCCTTTATTATTATTTTTTCTCGCGTCTTTGCGGCGCGCTGCACAGGTGGCTCGGTCACATCTTGACTAATTAAACCGGTGCATTGTCCGAGGAGCGAGCGACGACCCCCGGGGAGGAGGTATATATATACACGCACGGCCAAGTCATGAATTAATCATCCTCTAAACCGTCGCACAGCGTGCGGCTCTCTCTCTCTCTCTCTCCGGCGCTTTCTTTTTCCATCAACTTTTGTCACGACGCGCTTTTTATTTCGCCCCTTTTTCATAATAGCCGCGGCCCACGGTGGCGGACACGCGCGTCAGCTCTTTCGTTTTTAACCGGGCTAGAGCGGAGGACAAAAATTTAAATGCGCCGCCTAGGCCGCTACGGGAAAGCGCTTTTTAACCGTTTTTATGAACCTCAGAAAAATAAGAAGGATTAAAAGTTTTTACTCGCCTTTGGAATGTATACTAATTGGCCGCCGCATTAATCTTATTTTGTAATGCCCGGCGAAGGTTAAACACGGCTCATTTTTTACCTCTCGCCGTATACACATATCGAAAAACATTTTTCGGCTATTATTAAGTTTATGAAATCAAGAATACATTAAATTAAAACGACGCATTATTTATCGTATACCTTTAATAAGGAACCCATGTCGACCTTAATGCACGTCTATACATTTTACTTGTTTGCACTTGGGCCGGTACACGTCGGCGTTATCGATTTGATAAGGCGAACCATACCGTGAAATCAGGTTGTCGCTTTTGAATATTTAAATGGAAGTATTATGTATCTTAAAGAGTGCCTCGAAAGAAGTCGAAATTTGCATATTATCAATCATCCCCATGTTAAGCGAACGCGGATGTTGAAATCGCGGCAACTACCGTGAAAAAGAAACGAGAGGTATATACGCAGAAGCATTAACGCCGCGCGCGCGTCCTTACACTCTATACGGACGGCGAAAAAATCCGACTCCTTTCTTTTCCTTTGTTTTTCCCGCTCGCCCGCATCATTAATATGTATAAAAAGTACGAGGGGGACGATCGGCGGCGGGTTGAATGAAATTTCGATCGCAAGGAGGCACGTGAGTGCGCTCGCAAGTCGATACAAGAGAGTCGGAGTCGTACATCGGGAACGGTCCATAAATCGAAGCGGATAAAACGGCCACTACAATGCGCAGCTGCGTGGGCCTCGTGAATAAACTCCGCTAACCCGCTGGAATTAATATGAGACTCGACAAATTTATACATTCGAATAACTTTTACCGACCCAACTCTGAGCTGTACTCCGAGAATTTTATGTGCGAGAAATACCCGCGAAGAAGTCATAAAATACCATTTAAATATAAATATTTGATTTTATTCCTTCATTCGTTCTCCTACACGTATAGCTCAATTACTTCGAACATTATTACTTAAACTAATTGGGAATTTTGTTAATAAAAATTTCATTTACACGTAGCCGATCATTATAAAAATACGTATATTTTAATGTTGAAATCTCTTAGTGCATGTGCAAGAGGCCTTTCCACGAAATATGAGCATAAATCTCGCTAGCGGATCAGCGGGGCGTGAGCCCACGGCGCGAGAATTCTGTTAAAAATTTACATATTTGATTTGAGCCAAATGGACCGCAGAGCCTCTAAAGTGTCGATCGAATATTCCGACTGTCGCGGACGAGTAGATATATCGCGCGCTGCACGCTCGGCATGTGTGTCTGTGTGGCACATTTTACTCGGCTGCAACCATCTCTTTCTCTCTCTCTATCTCTCTCAGAGCGCAGTCTCTCTGTCTTCCTCCACTTTTAACGTCGCTCGTTCGTCAATCAGCCGGGTTACGGCTCTTCGCTACCTCTGCCTCCCCCCTCCACATCTCTGTTTATTCTCCTTTTTTACATACGCACACCCGTATTCGTTCGCTCTCCTCCCGGTTTTATTTGCCCTCGCTCTCTGCCTCTACTACGCATGTATCTCGAGCTATATCTCGCTCGCGCTCGTGCGGATGAATGAACAAGCAGCCGATCGATCGGACGCGCGCGTGGGAAACTCACTACTCGCGGTAATTAGCGAATGAAACCGTCGCTTATATTAATTAGCGCCGGTGGCGCCGGGGAAGGAGTGAGAGCGCGGAAATCGAAGAACGGAAAAGCATTGACACTGCGCGAGTACGAAACTTCACGGTGCGCACACTTGTATACAGGCGGTAGACGTATATTACACACAGCGAGTTCTGTCGCTGATGTCAAACAGGGCGGAAGGTATATCCGGCAGTCGCGAGCTGCAGCAGAGGAAGGACTTTGGGGAGTCTTATTGTTGCCGCGACTCTTATCTAAAGACCTAGGGTAAGTATATACGCGCGGCTCTGCGAGCATTGAGTTTTGAACAATTTTATGTTATCCTTCGAATTGTTAAACTTACTTTCCCTTCCGGAGGCAGAGCACAGCTTCTTCCTCCTGGCAGCATAGTTGCAGCTTGCGTTTATTTGTCTTCCTTAAAGCCGCGTCTTTGCAAACTTTAATTGAAGCGACCTTTAGTGTATGCAAACATCGAGATTATTATGAGATGTAATTAGGATGTTAAAAATTCTTACGATATTGTTATGGAAAGCAGACCTTTAACATCAGGAAACTATTCAGGAATTTTATTATCCTCTTAATGGCTATGAAAGCAAGCTCACAACAATACTGCCTACCGAAACTTACCATGAAGAAATATTTAACCGTCATTTTTCATATACCCTGCTATTATACTGAAAAGATGTTGTCGCACTTGAGCAAGGAATCGTGAGGGGAAAATATTATTCTCTTG
>JAPYZO010003876.1:0-11984 GCA_030522905.1 Torymus flavipes | reverse complement strand
TACTAAATGATAATAAAAAAATGAGAAAAGTGTAAATTGATCATATAATTTAGAAAAGAAAAATAGACTCGTATTGATGAAGATCCAAATGCCGATGTTAACAGATGGTATAATATATGTCGTTACTATTATTACTATTTACATTATAAATTATTAAAGGAAGATTAACTTGACAACTATCGCACAGTACATTGGAATTACATCTTTGGAATTAAGACAAATCAAACATGAATTATTTAACAGTTGTTTTAATAATCTTTATTTATTAAGAAAGTTAAATTCGAATATAGAAACAAATGCATTAATTTACAAAGATGTCCGTTTTTTAAATTGTAAATTTTTAAGTTGAAATTCTTAATTTGGGAATCGTCAGCTTAATAAGAACGATAGTTCTAATTTTAATTGCTAATGAAAGTAATGTCAAGTATCTTTGATTAAATCATGCAAGTTTTAGATAAAGTTTATCACTAAATTTAAATGTCTTTCGTATTTCCTAATTAAAAAAGCTGATTGTAAAATAAAGAAGCTACACAAATGGTTGTATTTTAAAAAATTCTGTTCAACAAATTCGCGAAAACATTTACATAATTGTTTTCAAAGATACTCCGAACTTTTTGCATTGCTAGACTTATTTCTAATTTTTTTTTTTTTAGTGTTCTAAAAATATATAATAATTTTGTAATATCGCAGTAATTATTACTTAAATATATTATACAATATAATAAAGTATCTTAAACAGTAATAATAATAATAATAATTAAAATAACGATGTTAATTATGAAGTTAATAATTTTCACGTATATCATTCCAAGGTGAGTAATTGTCCCAAATTGCTAAAGAAAAATTTCAGTACGCCTGATTGTACCATTTATCACGTTGACATGCATTTCACTTTAACGTTCATTATTCCAACAAAAGTTCTCCACGTCAATATATTACGCAACTGCACAACCGTTTTATTTGTCATAAACGTTAAATCCCCTATCACCATTTTCGTTCAACTATATAAACTTTCAAGTTAAGTAGCTCAAGTTCGATACACCCCAAAAGTTTATTTTGTACCGTGACTTCATTACAAAGGCTAAATATAGGAGGACAGTCGTTTGCCCACCGCTCTTATCCAATGGTTTTCACATGCCTCTCTGCGTTAGCACCATTCTCATGAGAAAAAAAAATAACTTCAATCGCAAACAAATGTATATAATGTCCCTCGGACCTACTTCCAACGAGAAGAAATTTATTAACCGTTCGTGCTCACACGCCCGCGTTTATATAGATCAACGCAGCCGCCGTCGATGTTTCAATTAGACGGCTTAACGTACGGCCGAGAAAAACACTGCAGCCGCAGGCGCGCGCGCAGCGACGAATATACTTACTTAGTCGCTTTTCACGTGCACCGCACGCGGGTACTTATACATACACACAAACACACAACGTAACAGCACGAAGGAAAACAACGTGCAAAAAAGCCGAACCTGTTTACGCCGCTGAACATTTCTCCCAAACAACGCGACGAAACAAAGAAAAAAAAAAGTTTTGGAAAAAACGGGCCAGCGCGTGATGCGCGGACTTCCCCCGTCATGCCCAAATATACAGATCGAGGAACCGGCCCCGCAGCGATTATCATAAAAAATACGTCATAAATTATTCATTTAATCGTCGTCAGCTGATACCCATCTCTCCTTTGCATCGGTTCGCAACTCGTGCATGCGATCGTTCGCCTCTCATCAACGGCTATCCCGCAGATTACATCATAAGTATAATATCTCCCCCGCACGCGCGCGTACGATCGCACACAAAACTTGCGCTCTCGCCCGCGACTCGCGCGACTCGTCTTCCGCGCGCGCGAGTTGTGTGTATACACACGCGCTTCTCTCGTTCCCCCTCTACGCGCATAAGCGACTCGCTTCGTGCCTCCCGTTCGCCAAAAGATCGGTTTATATATAAAAGCTTTAGTCGGTCGGCGCTCACGCACATAACACACTCCGGCCGCATCGCGCGGCTCAGAGAAAGGAGTCTATAGACGCGCGGCCGCGTGCGCACGCACACAGAGATCGGTGACAGGATAAAAAGGAAAGGGAGGAGAGAGAGAAGATACACCACCCACTATATACATATACGTATATAAGAAAAAAGAAGGGAGCCAATAGATGGACCAGAGGAGTAGTAGCAGCAGCCTCGCTAACAACGGCGGCCTTCGTTGGGAAAGCTCGTCGGCAGACCGCGCGGTTCTTGGCTCGCGTATAGACTGCTCGTGGGGTGGTGACACATAGTGTATATCACGCGGACGAAGAGAGGAGGAGACAGAGAAAGGACCGTGAAAAAGAGATTTCCATGGCCGTGCAGTGCGACGACGGTCACGTGCTCCTCGACTTCGAGACTGAAGCGCGACTGATAATACTACTGTGACGAAGAGTTTGAAAAGCACACACGTATATACTCGCGGACTCGATTGTTGGCGGACTATAAGCTTTTACGAGTTTTCGTTTCGCGCACTCTACTCATGAAGTATAATAGTTAATATAAGACGCTGCTGTGCACGCGCGGCACCTTGGGCGCAGGAGCTCCTGCAACGCTTGTGATTCTCAGACTGTGATGACTAGGATATAGATTAAATTTTTTTTATAAGGAGTTTTATATATACTGCTTTGGAGCAACGACACGATGGCAGAGTGAGTACTCAGATTTTATAAGATATAAGCTGTGTGATTCGGTTTTGAGCTGTTGTAGATGCCAGACGGTGATTCGGTCGAGTTTATCGGAAACCGTTGTAATAATTTACAGTGAGAACAGAATTAGTTTCTTTGCTGGAATACGCTTTGAAAAATGTGTACTGCTGCTTGACTTCAAAATGTGATTTTTTTGAAAGATTTTTTTTCTATCCGAGTGTGGAAAGTCCTAGATATTGGAATTGTAGACAAAGAAGTAAAGAGATTATTTTTTTTTTTTTTTTTTTCAAAATAATATATGACAGAAACTGACGAAACAAATTCGCTCATTAGTCATAGAGATCAAATTTCGCTTTAACGACCGCGATGATACAGTTTCGAGATAATTAGTCTTTTAGTTTTAAGAGATACGTCTCTAAACGTGAAGGTCATTGCACCTTCTGGCCAATTTCCGCGTGAGAATCGATGAGGGTTGTTGCGTCAGGGCTGACGCCGATTGCCAAAACGTATGCGCAATGTCCCAAGAAACAACCAGTAAAATCTCGAACCGCAATCTAAATAGCACCTGTTTATCAATCATAATTGCTTTTGCCATCAACTAACACCAATTTTAAGTAATGATTTTTTATATCGTATATATTCGTACAGTTGATATCTAGCTTTAGCTATACTTTAAATTTCTCTTCGCACAACTAGCATAGCGTACCATAATCCTCTCCAAATGTCTTCCTGATTCTCATAAAAATCCTTTCCAACTACAAATTCAAATCCTCAAATTAAAATTCTTCCCAGACTCGGACAAACAAGCGCTTTCATCCAAAAAACATCTCTTATTAATTAGCATACAAAATTCGTCATCATAGAGTCACGTCGACCGCGGTCGCAGTTATCTCGTATTCGCCTCCCGCGTTTTTTTCCGGCGCGCACGCGGAAACAGACGACCGCGCGTAAAGAGCCATGTGTTTCGTACGGTGTGCGCGCGTGATTCATATATTCGTGCTCATATATATATGCGTGTGTGTTGCCGAGATACTGTAATCGGCTCGACCGCCGCGGCCACAACAACGGTCAGCACGCGAGACCGTCGGCACGTATATTTTGCCCGCCTCGAAATCGACGCGAATTTTTCGTACGAACGGTTTCCGCCTATATAACATCGTGGTAAACCATGTGGTATGTGTGTATGTTTATGCGAATGTATATCGTGCCAATTGTTACTGGCTCTTTGGAGTTATCAATTTTTACGAGACAACCGCCAGGCGGTTGTGGAATTATTTTTTTTTGCGTGCTCGGTCGTGATGCGCTTGTGGAAAATTTGCTGGTGTTTCTTGAAACGTGCAAATGTTGGCATTTCGTATGATTATTAAGGAAATTAAAATTTTTGATCAATTATGTGTAAGCGTATTGCAATGATTTAATTAATAAAGTAATTATAGAGGAAAATTCAATCTTGCATTCGAGTGGTTAGTTAGGCAGTTTTTGAAAAAAAATGATTTGATTTCAAATCGCCGCTGCAACGTTAATTAGTATGTTTCGTATTTATCGGAGTCGCGAAAAATTCCGTTAACGATCATTATGCTCTGATATGCAGAGAAGAAAACTAAAATTACATTCCATAAATTACGATTCACGTGTAGCTCATCGTGCTCGTACAAAAATTTACAATCATTATACCAGCGGTCTTTCACAGACGATTTTCTCTTTGGAATCCAACCAACGAGGAAAATAAATATTTATCTGATATCAAAAAATCAACCTTAATTGCTTCTGCTAATTTTCATTTGATAAAGCCTTTGTTAAAAAAGTATGTAATCAAATGTATTTTTTGCGTATTCTTTTAAGAAATTTTTTTTTAAAATAATCAAACCTAGACATATGACGCATATAAAATATGTTGTTTAAGTTCAAAACAAGTAGTAAGTAATGGCTAGCCAATTTAGAAAACATTGCAATAACCATTATTAATTTTCAAACGCTATATGACTTATGAAAATAAATAGAATATATACCTCGTAGAAGATACTGAAAACGTGACTATTGTCATTGAAAGGCAACTGGCAGAAAGTGTCATTGTTTTGTCTCGTTTAAATTCACGCAGGTGAAATTAATCACTCTTGTTATTCACTTAGCTCTTTGTGATGTTTTTCTTCGCACACGCCAACCGATGCGTGATGGAATAAAATTTGTTTTAATGAAGTAATTTTTTCTTTATTTTACATGCAAATAATATTCAGTAATCTAGTACCGATAGTACTTTGTATGATACAACAAATCATGATAGCCTACAGTTAACCGAGATAATGGCATCAAGTATTTATTGATTCGATAGAAGCTCGACATTTCAGCGCATAACGACGCGTAATATATACATTACGCTATTAGCACAGAAACAATTTTACACAATCGCACACGTAATTATTTCGCACAATTGCATATTATGCGAAAAATTACGTAAAATAAAAAGAAGCATATATTTCCCAGAGAAAATCGAACTTGCCTTGCAGCCTTTATTATACAGGTATAAATAATCATCGATTCGCGCGAAACAGCTGATGTTATCATTTGCGAAACTCGTTTTGATTAGGCTATTTGTCTTTTTTGTCGATGCGCTATTTAGCGCATATCAGCGCGGCGTGCGCGTGCTATTACTTACCGCTAATACCTGCCGAAGATAAAGTTTATATCTGCTTGCCGCTCGTGATGCAATTAGCCTATTAATATTCCTTTCCCGACGAGAGAACGTCGCTAGAGTATATATGCAGATGATTGACGGATGATCTAGGCTCGAGTGCACGCGCGTTCGCTCACTCGCTTATACTCGAGTAGAATATTACGTTGGTGCGGTATAGTCGAAAAATGTTGTTTTCGGTGTTTCGAAAATCTTGCGCGGGGATTCTCGACGAGCGTTAGAGGCTTTTATCTTACACGTGCGCTATTGTGCAACGTTTGTATTTTGCAATTTTAATAAGTTGAAAAACTATATAAAGATTATATTATTAGTTCTATATAATGAAATTCTTTAGTTTTTCAAAATATTTTTTCTTAACGGTTCAGAGTTCTTTGAAGACAACATTTGTATTCTACCATTGTGGGGTGAAAAGTTTCTCCAAGTAATTAGAAAAAAAATACACATTTCAGAGAAAGAAGTAGAAAAGCTTCATTGCAAAGATATCGATTGATAGTAAATTATATAAGGCCATTTTTCGATAATCGCAGTTTATAACGATAATGCTGTATCTTCAAATGCAGTACTAGAGATATGTTCTAAAAATAGCGCGAAAAAGAAAACGAAAGCGCGGAAAGTTTCACGCGCGCTGAAATGCGTTTACTCCGCGGCCGCGACTTTGAAAACGCAAGGCTAATCAATCAAAGCGTCTAAGAAAAATACTCGCGCCTCAAGACCCCGACAAAAGAAAAGCCGCCAATGCTTAACGAGTCTTTTGTTCCGCGCTTTCCGCGCTCGCTTTTTTCACTCGTTCCTTCCGCACGCGCGCCAAAGCTCGCACGTCTTATCTCACAACGCGCTAAATTAGAAATCTAATTTGAGCACGCGGCGGGAGCGAAAAAATGCACTTGTCATTATTAACCGCAAGGCGCATGCGCGCGCGGGCGCGGGCAACTTTCAAATCCCGACGCGCGAAAGGTTTTCCTTTGCCAAGTCTTTTATCTCCGTACACGTGATTCACGTTTACAGATGTTTCTCTTTGTGACGCTCGTACGTTTGTGCTTTCTTTGTCGGATTTTTTCCCAGATATATTCAAACAGACTTTTATAATATTAACACTATTCCGACGTCGCTTGTTTACACCGGAAATTATGTATCGAAAAGCAGGGAGATATATCGACGTTTTTTTATCGTCCTTGTAAATTTATTTCTGATATTTTATGGATCATCTAGTACGAATCAATCGCATTCGCTGATCGGGGGGTTCAAAAAACTGCCAAGCATAATATTGACTGTGAACAACGAAAAAAAAAGCAAAGTGACGAACACTTAACCAAACAAGCCGCAAGTGCCACCGGAAAAATCCGCGATTTTGATTGGCTCGCGCAAAATGGAAAACGAGGTAGTATTTAATAATTGAATAACTCACTGGAAAAACGGTCGATATGCGTCTATCGAGGATATGCGTTCTAGTCCCAATCGTGCAAGCCAGCGTACGACGCAAGATGCAGTTGATATGGACGATCATGGCGACTGTATATTTTCTCTCCAGAAAGAGTCTAGCGATGAAGCGTTCGCAAAACGTGCTCTCTCCGCGCGTACTGGAACGAGCCGGTAGTAGGTGTCGCTTCAGACGAGCGCAGCGCATTTCAAATTTAAAAACGCGCATTTCAAATTTTAATACGAAAATCTTAAATACTTCTATCAATGAGTGGCTCCAATCGAAGAGTAGTGTAATACTTTGCAAAACGATATTGCAAGGTTTATTGAATGATTCAATGGAATTTGAAGGACAAACGTGCGCATCTATTGCAGACAAAAAAGCAGAAAATTAACTTTAATAATATTTGCATAATTCTAAGCTGAAAATAATTCTTTATCTCAATGAAAAAAATAATAATAAATTTTACGTTATTTTATATTGAAAGTATAGTTTTAAAATATAAATATTGTAATTAACGATAAAATTAATCATAATAAATTAAAAACAATGTAAAATATTATTCAAGGATCGTAAAATTTAAATTATAAATTTATTATTATAAAATATTCTAAAAATAACGATTTTCCTGCTTTTATTTTTGGAGTTTTCATATACAGCATATTTAATTGAGGGATTATAGCAGTGTTTACTGTTCCGCGTGTATTACTAAAATAGCCGCTATCTTGGGATCCAGGGCCTGTTTAAGCAGTCGGAACTACGCCTGCATACCGTGCTCTTGGCTCTTGAAAGTACTTCCTAAAGCTTCGCAAGCCACAGCTCTAAAGATTTAACTGTAGTTCCCGTTGAATAGTATAACATGCCAATTTTTCAAGGCGACATGTAACACTAAACAAACAAAAAATCAGTGAAAAAGCTTTTCGAAAATATTTTAATTGGATGTAGTGACAACGTGACTCGTCCCTAAAAATAGTTGATTCTCAAATCTCATAAAAAAAATACCGATTATACAAGCTCGCACGTATCGAGAGACTAAACTTTCATATCGCAATATTGACGTGATAATAACAATCATAATAACTGTGAAACTTTGAAAATAATAACATTCCATTGAGTTGCGCAGCCGGTACAAAGGTGAAAAAACGAACAAAACATGATTAGGAAGTGTTTAATTACCTTATCGTGCGGCTGCTTTCGTTTCGTAATGTTACGCCGTATATTCCAAAAATACGCTAGATTCCCAATAGGCGGACGTGCGTCTGGGGCGCAAAATGGAACAGACGCGAGCGCGCACGTGAGCTATTGACGAGAGCGAACGCGACGCGCATTATCGTTGTTGATGTTCCGGGAGATGCTCCATTGCAATAAAAAAAAAATTATAAATCTAATTCAAAAAGTAAATTTATAAAAAAAATGTATAGTTTTATTATCAGATATTGTTATTTTATAAATGCTACATTTTTTTATATTTACTTTGGATTCCAGTTACTCTTGCGAAAAAAATTGCGCAAGCGCAATATATCCTTGATTTATTTCTCTAAACAACAAAAATTCCTTATCATCTCGCAATATTCCTCTGAATTCAATGATTCTGTACAATACTGTTATATATAGCAGTCATAAAGATCCGTACACTGCACGTAGACTCTCACAGCAATAATTACGGTTTAGCCGATAAGACTGAACGTTAATTGTTTGCGGCTCTGTACCGCAAGCACAATAACGTCACACATGTTTAGCCAACAATTTTGCAATAGTCTTTCTAGTTTTTAACGTCGATTTATCGTCACAATAACTCGCAGCTGATCAACCACATTTTTCGATTTTCAGAAAAAATTCCGTGGTGCTCGACGCTGAGAAGGCCGCTCTCGTCGACCAGAACTGCAATGCAACGATACAGCCGGCGGCGAATGGCATCGACAAGAGCCAAACCTCCGAGAGGAAGAAGCGAAAAGGCAGTCCGTACAGGCAGATTTTGGCCGCCATGGTTGCCCAGCTCGGAACTATCAACACCGGCATGGTCTTCGGCTTCTCCGCCATAGCCTTACCACAACTCAGAAGTCCAAACAGTACCATCCCGATAGACGAAAATGAAGGTTCATGGATAGGTGAGCTTTTGTTAAAATAAATGTTATTTTTGTATGAAAAAAAAAAGAAAAAATACTAAAAGGAACCGTAATTTATTTACAGCAAGTTTCTCCGCGATCGGTACACCCATTGGCTGCCTTCTCTCTGGTTACATGATGGACATGCTTGGCAGGAGGCTCTCCTTGATCATCACGGAAGTTCCAGCGTTACTAGGATGGCTGCTGATATTCTACGCGTCAGACGTTCGCATGTTATACGCGGGAAGATTCTTCACGGGTCTAGGCTCGGGCATGGTGGGTGCACCAGCCAGAGTTTACACCAGCGAGGTAACCCAACCGCATCTTCGGGGCATGCTGACGGCTATCGCCAGTGTGGGTGTTAGCACTGGTGTTCTCATTGAGTACGCCCTGGGTGCTTTCATATCCTGGAACATTGTAGCGGCGATCAGTGCAATCATACCGGCAGCCGCGCTGATACTGATGTTCTTGTTTCCCGAAACACCGTCGTATCTCATATCGGTCAACAAGCCCGACGAAGCCAAAGAATCGCTGCAGAAGTTTCGCAGCACTTCGTACGACTTGAACGAGGAGATGAACACGTTGGTGAATTTCAACAATAAGAACAACATCAAAAGACTTACTGGATTTCGCGAGATACTCACTGCGCTGATGAAGCCAAACGCGCTAAGGCCGTTCCTACTTTTGTTCCTTTATTTCCTGATTTACCAGTGGACTGGAACGAACGCTGTGACGTTTTATGCCGTGGAAATCATCGGATCTTCTGGTATTAAATTAGATAAGAACATGGTTACAATTTGTTTGGGTGTTGTTAGATTGGCATCGACAATAGTCGCCTGCATTGCCTGTCGAAAGTTCGGTAGGAGACCGATGACTCTGATTTCGTCGATTGGCTGTGGAGTGACGATGGTTGGACTTGGCCTGTACATATGGCTGAAAGAGTATTTGTTGAATTATACGTGGATTCCAGTTGTCTGTATAATGGGATACACGATTACGTGCACACTGGGATTTTTAGTTATTCCCTGGGTTATGATTGGCGAGATCTATCCAGTGCAGATTCGTGGTATTATCGGAGGATTGACGACAACGTGCGCACATAGTTTTGTGTTTTCCGTCGTGAAGACTTATCCACTTTTAAACCATGCTATTACTCAACATGGAACTTACCTTCTTTATGGTTGTATTTCATTGGTGGGAACAATCTACTTTTACATATGCTTGCCTGAAACTAAAAACAAATCGCTCCAAGAAATAGAGGATTACTTTTCCGGAAGAAGCAGTAGCATAAGAACTGGAAGAATGAATGTTAAGCCAAAGCTTCTGGAAGTTAGAAAGGGCCAAATGCTTCCTACGTGATAATAATAAAAACTCCTTAAAAAACTAAAGTGTTTTAAACACTATAGTTTTAATATGAAAGTTATTAATATAAAAGATGATATTTAAAAAAATCGAAAGAACTGAATGTGACAATAATATTATTACGAAACATAGATTTTATGACTATAATAGTTAGATATATACATAAATTGAAAACCAATAAGCTGTATAAACGTTAGATATTTAACTTTAAAAAGTAGATAAGAAACAGTTGACCTGCTAAAACGCACAAAAATTGCATAAGTAGTTTTTAATTGACAATGTATAGAAAATCTATTTGTTTCTGTACCATATATTTCATTATTTTTATGTGACTTTGTTTCAAAATTAAATTACTTAAATAATTAACATATAAGTATTTAAACAAATAATGTATTTTAGTAGCACTTCATTACAACTTATTTTGTTTAAAAGACATTGCAATAATCATATATTCTGATATTGCAGTAATTGTTATTTCTTGTTAAATCAAAATAACTTTTCAAATATTGTTAAATAGATAATACTTAAAACTTAATCATTTAAGAACAATATATCAAATTTAAATGTTATTTTGTTGAATAAGTTTTTAAAACTCTAAACCTTTTTTTTATTTGCTGTTAAAACCGTTATATTATGTACAGCAATTAGTTAAAAACTAACGATACCATTATTTATGTCGAAATAAGTTAGTTAAATATTACATGCATTTTCAAAAGCTTTATAATGTAAATTCTATATATTTTTACTATTAAACAATAATTGTCATTTTTTTTTTAAATTTCAAGTTAAGAATACATATAAACATAATTATTAAATCTTTTAGCCCATGATTGTTGTACAATAGACTTCTATGATGATTCAAATTAAAATGGTGCTAATCTCGTTTTTAATAGTATTATTTTTTATTTAGGTATTTTCATTGTATAAACAAAACAGAGTTATATTAATGCTTTTATTTTATATTCGTGTTATCTGATAGATATGTAATTCATTTCATAAACGCAAATTTATGTATAATAATTTTACGAATTTTGAAAATATTGTAAATAGTAAATTGTTAAGTATAAAAGCGCATGTTACTTATTTTTGTACAAAATATATGAAAATAGAGTAATTATTTGACGTACTAAAATAGATGTTTATCACTTTTTATCCTTATATTCCTATCCTATTAAAGTTTGAATATACAGTGGATGAAAACCAAAAATCAACTTTTAAAAAAATGAAAATTCATTTAAAATTAATTATACTAATTAATAATAATTAATTCTTATTACAATATTCAGTTTTTGAATTATATTAAGTTTGTAGGCATTTGTTGTCACTTATTGCGTTCGTTTGGTAAGTGAACAAGGTGAATTGTACTACATATAATAGGCAACATTTCAATTGTAAAATAGTAAAACTTTGTTTTATTTTATTTTTTGTACTCTACTAGTAATAGGTAAACCATTTTCACTGTGGTTTCACCATTTTCACTGTGTTTTCAACGAGTAAAGTAACCAGATATCATTACATACAGGTGTTGTACCTTCAAATTTAATCTAATATTGTCTATCATATACTTACCTCATAAGTAGATTAGCTATATGTTTAAAATCATTTAGAAAAAATCTTTGCTCACTCTTTTGAGTTCAGAAATAATTAACTGACTAGGAGAGGCTCAGGGGTCCGGATCACGGATTCGGCTGAAACTTTAGGATAAGTTTTTGGATATGGAAATATGAAGAAAGCTGCAATAT
>JAPYZO010003874.1:0-11990 GCA_030522905.1 Torymus flavipes | reverse complement strand
TTTTTTCCTTTTTTATAACGCACAAAGCAACGCGACTTAAAAATTATCTGTTAATAATCCGTTTCACTTCAATCCCCAAGAACACGCCTATACCCTCGTTCCAAAGCGCAGCTGCGCGTATTTTTCTTTTATCATAGAAATCGAAAATAAAACAATATTTCCGCGCGCGCTAAGAACTTTAATTGAAAACTGTTTGAGATTAATCATCCGTCGAATGTTTCAAACGCAACGGACGTTCGATAACCGCTTCGCCTCTATACTCTAGCTCTCTCTCTCTCTCTCTCTCTCTCTCGTCCGCCATCAGAGAGACAGACAAACAGAAAGGCGCGAAGCTCATCGGTGCCGCCAGCTTCCCTGACTCTCTCTCCCCTTCTATCTTGCGAATGTAATCGAGAGTGGAATCAGGTCAATTCGATGCGATTTAATTTTCGCCTCCTCTTCGCGCGCGCGTCCCAGTAGAGAGCCAAGACGCGACCTTTATATATCTATAGGTATACGGATGGGTAAGCGTCCCGCGAGGAGGGAAGTGGCCGGATACTTTTACGGGGCGGAAAATATTAAGCAGCGCCAAAAGTCAACTTTTCGATGCATAAATATTCAGAGTCGCGCCCCCAAACTCGCTCTACCTACCTCTGTGTGTTTGTGTGCGTCTGCATCGAAAGTTTGGGAAGGGCTTCATTAAGTTATGCATAGGTGACTATGCATCTCTGTGAAAAGAGAAACTGTTTGGGGTGTACGGTATTTTTCGAGATTTACTTGCTATGAATAATTGCTGGAAGGCTTTGATCTGGAACGGGTAAATATTATCGCTGATTGTTAGATTAAAAAAGACTTAACTTGCGGTGTATAGAATGTGGAGAATCGTATTCTTATACGGAAATCGTATTGCAGTTTTGTTACGAGAATAGCTTTTTAAAAGGGGAGAAAATTATTTGACATTGTCAAGAAATAACAGAAAAGTGTTTTATGTAATTTTTAAGAAGAGCATTATGTCTTATTTTATATGTAATAGAGAAAATCGATTTACCTTGTAACTTTTGAAATATCACGAATATATAAGTTATCCACAATAAAACAGCTTATATGACAGTATATTCCCCTTTATGTTATGTCAGCTTTAAATAAGAATATATCTATACTTTAACTCTATCTCGATAAAACTATTAGTATTAGACTTTTTATACTTTTTATTACGATCGACATTTTGCGTTATTATTCTTGATATATTACAAATTATAAATTTCAATAATCCAAATGTCATCGATCGTTATATATCCACCTGTTTTTAATAATGAAAAATTGAATGAAACGTGAACCTTTAATATTCGAATGAAGTCTGGTTAATAGAAAAAGTATATCGCTCTACACTATATTAAAGAAAAATTTAGGCCATTTCGCATAAAATGATTTTAACCAGACACCTCTGCGAATACCGCTGCCATCGGACAGTAAATTACCGATTCCCCGATTCTTTCTCCCTCTCTGCGTTTCCTCGCGGCGAATCGTAAATTCCGCGCGAAAATTTAACGATTCTCGCATAATCCTCATTCAGAGCCGTTTTATATAACCGTCGTCACGATCAGCGCGAGCCATCGGTAAATAGAAGAATGGCGAGGGAAAATAGGGTGCTGGTTTTTATCGAAAAAATGATTACGCAGCAATCTATGGATGCATCGAATGAAAAAGCCTTGATAATTCACGCGATTACCGAGAAACTCGCGCGAGGATAGGCTTTATTTCGCATAAAATGTCCAACGATTTGGAGCAATTGTTCCATTTTCTATTGTTCGTAGGCTAATAGTTTCGAGCTATTCATATAAGTTAAAAGTCAAAAGGTTTCATTGGAATTATTACGATTAATAATCATAAAAGATTTTTTATTATGAGCGTAATATATTAACTTTAATTCAAAATAAATCAAAGAAGTATTTTGCTAGCTTTATTTTCTTTTGAGTCAGAAATCATAATGAATGACTGCTCTGCAATTTGATTTATGCATAAAATAAACTATGAATTTAACAAATTGACAAACGATGTTCTAATAATAAAATTTATTCTATTATTATTACAACAAGTGAAGAATAATCATTCGGTTTAACCCACCTGCAGAATTAGTTGATTTAGAGTAAAATAAACAGTAGAATTAAGCTTCGCCTATCATAATAAATTAATGATACATCAGCATTGTAATAAAATTTTACCCGGCATTATTCATTCACCGATAAGTACTCGACTCGGTAATTTCGAAACATTTCATCGAAATACCTCAACCCCACCATCGCTAATTCTCTGCTCTCGAGAAATCCCGGCGCGTTACTCATCACGGCGATTATCCCATCTAGCAAACCCTCTCTCTCTTCACATACAAAACCGGTCGAGCGTGGAGCGCATGCGCGCTAAAAGTTCGAGGACGACACGCAGGCGAGCGAGCCGGCTGTAGCCGCAGCGGGAAGCGAACCAGACTTTCCCATTTCCATTATCCGAGTTCGCCGTTATTGAAATCGCCTCTCCCTCGTAAATACACGACTGTTCGTTCGACGCCGCGACTACGATATTCCATCCGTACATATCTATATATGTATATACATATATATACTATACACGCGCTCGTCGTCGCGCGAGAAGCGAAATTCGTCCGGGCGACAGGCAAAACCAGTTTTCGCTCGGTATATTAATTAGGACGGGTGCAAGCGCTCATACGAGAATCGTGGGGTGGCAGTGGTGATGGTGGCTGGAGTTCTTAATGAGCAAGTTTCGTGATTGCAAGAGAGGAGGGGTGAGAAGGGGTACAGAACGTGGCGTTATATTTTGGGATGGTGCGATTATTATATGGTTTCTTTGGCTGGAAAATCGGCTTTGGCGTCTTTTCATATTCGATTGAGTGAAAGTTATAATCGTGGGCCTTTTCGTGCCCGAAACTAATATAGAAAAATAAAGGCTAATACCATTACTTCGTAGTGAATACTAGGATAATATACATTGTTAATTTATTTTTGTGCATGAGAAATGTATTCCATGCAACTACCTTGAAATTTGTATGCGAAATGCGTGCAACATCTGTGCAATCTTGTCACGCTGCTCTACATGCACGTTTCAGAAAAATATTGGACGTGGCTACAATTGCATACGATAATCATAAATATTGCGAAGCAATATCGCGGCTCTCTGTTACTTACAACATTAGTATGCAGCAGATTCGCAAACAATAAATCTTGCGAATACTTTCAATTTTACAAGTCCGAATATTGTGCAATGGCAATATGTCAACAAACTTTTTAAAAGAGTGTCAGGACAATTTCAAATTATCTTTTATTGTTTTAATCTAATTTCGTTCTCAATTTCTGGTCCACAAAATGAATAGGAACGTAAACTGTATAGTACGAGTGTTTGCCAGCGAGTGGCTCGTAACTCAATGTTTGCTCAACTTTGATCGAGAGAACAAACTGAATGTGGGGTGGAAATTAATATGGCATTCATTTTGTCATTATGTGATACTGTATAAATGCAAGAGGAAGTTATTTGGAGTTTCGAAATTAACGACTATGAAGTGCATTATTTTAATATTCAAGGAACTCGAATATACAGCTATACTGTCTGACTAATCATGTCCTTATTCTACTGAAATAATGAGATGAGATTCCACTATAAATTTTGAAAAAATAACATAAGTTATTTAAAGGCCCGAACTGAAAAAATGAATTAGTAAAAATAAATTATCTTTAATTCTGAAATCAGTTAATTTGTTCACTTGTTTGTATATAAACTTTTATACCGTCTAATTGTTTGGGAGTGAATAATATTAAAAGTCATTTTACTATACCAATAACCAATAAAATAATTCTTGCTCCTACTCTTTATGACTTTATTATCATGGTATAAATGATAAATTATAATAGTTATTATTGTTTAAGCTATAAATAATCTTCTATTAAACTGCAAATAAAGAAATACTGACGATAACGATCTTAGAATTCAATCGCCACAAACAGCTCTCGAAGCACTATAAAATCCGCATCGCCGGAGAATCTTTTCCCGAATTCTTCCTCTCTCTGCAGCCCCGCACCGTCTTCGCGCTACAGCACGTAGGTATACACGCCTATATCCACGCGAAGCAATCTCGAAAATGCAAGTGCGCTTGCGCAGCATATACATATAGGTATAAAGAAAACACGCGGTCGCAGCGGTAATCGAGAATCGTATAACGCGCGCATAAATATTTATGTGGCCGTGGCGAGACAAAAGTCCCCCCGCGGCGGCGACGCTTAATCCCCCGCGAGCTTGAATTATCCCCGGGATCTCTTATCGTCCTGGATTTTCGCTTTCTCGCGTACTCGAGGGGTGAGGGGAGTTTTCACCGTTGCATCCTTTTTTTTTTATACCGCATGCGGCGACGGCTCGCTTTTGAATTTCGAGAGAGGGGGGCGCGTCCGCCTGGATTATATATGAGCTTTTGCGTTTGGCCGCGTTCCTTTCCGGTGGGGTTTCGTCCTTTTCTGCGGGTATACAGCCGAGTATCAGATTTCCGGCGAGATGGTGCCTCACCGAGTAAAGGAGACGAGAGAGAGAACACGAGCCGAGCACGGGGATCGGTAAAATAAATGATGCTGTGATAGGTTTTCAAATAAATCATGAGGGTGGATGGGGAGGGGAAAGGACGCGCTTGTTACGAAAGATTTTCAAGCTCGGAATATCAAATACTTTCTTTCCGCGTGGAATTTATCAAGCAAATTTCTTTTTTTTTTTCTATGTGGCATTAATAAAAGTTTATTAATACTTGTGCATTTGTTATAAGGTTTGAGTTCTGCAAAGAATGAATAGTAGAATGATAATTTATTTTTATGATGGATATAAGTAATGGAGGTATATATAATTTAATTACATACGATGTCATTTTATATGCGAAGCTAGGAAAAACTATTAGTATACGATTTTACCTCGGCCTTTGTCATTTTCCGCTTTTTCTTCAGGAATTTATTAAAATTATGCGCACACGAGGATCAAAGAAAATGAAGAGGAACTTAATAAAGAGTACGCTATACACTTCAACTTCATGTAACTAAGTGTGGTTATATAAAGCTTCGATATAATTTAATTTCCCGAAGGTGCGGGAAAATTTTCATTAGAACATCGATGAAAAATAATAGAGTTTTACGGAAATTCGAATCTTATTAGTATAGACGAACCCTTGTAATTTTTTTACAACTTTAAAAAGCTTAGTTTACAATGTAACTTTTCTCCTTCCCTTTAAGACCTTTTTAAAATAATAAGTTATAGAATCACCGTTCCTTAGTTTTTCTTTCAATTTTGTACCTTCTATAAAAAAAAGGACAAAAAATACTTTCCTCGGCATCTTATATTTTCATATTTCCAAGGTGTCGTTGTACTGCAGCTTTTTTCCATTCAGATGACATCACGTCTCGTCTGACATCCTCCCTAGCTGGGTAGTTTCAACTTTTCAGAAATTCAGAAAGCGGCACAACACGCCGAGCTCGCGTTAGTTTGCGTGCAGACCGACTCGAGGGGGTAGCTCGATGGATCAAAGGACTGGGAGAAAGACCGAGCGAGCGGTAGGATGAGACGAAGTTTTTGAAGAAAAGCGGAAGATGGAAGCGACGCTCGGGGACGAGGAAACCAAATGTGCTTCGTATTCATGAGGGATTTTAAAGGGGAACGGATTTTAAGAATATTACACAACCGAGAGAACTTTATCGTATAAATTAGTATAATAACTGTGTATATTCTAAATATTAACGGAAATTATGACGGCTACGAGCTCGGTTTTAAATTTCTTTTTATCTAGGAACGTGATTTCCGGTCTCCAAAATTAAATTTTAAATTTCATTCAGAGCCAGGTTACCGGGCTTATAATAAGAAAGAAGTATAAATAAGGAATAAAATCATCTGAAATTTCGAAAAGGAAAAATGTAAAATAAAACAATTTTTTATACATTTTTCTTATTAGAACGAAATATTGCTTTTCCATCTATTTCTTTCTGGACGAAATAAAAATATACAGATCGAACAGATTAAAATGGAAAATGGAAAAAAGTAAAATTTGTAGTATTATTTGTTTTTCTATAACAATAAAAGCAAAGTTTGAAGTTAAAAAATATAATATTTATATGAGCAATCCTATAGTTTCATAATGTACAATTAAATTTATCTAAAGTGTGACGAACCTAAATAATGTTTCAACGAAAAAAAATTTGCAAATCCAAGTCCACATAATCTTACCAAAATACAAATTTGACAAGTCTTTAATAACAGATGAATATTTTCTTTAATAAAAAAAGTCCCGATCGTTAAAACATTTTTCATCTTTCGCCACACGCGCGAAAAATATTCCAACATATAACCCCGAGCATTTGTTTGGCAAACTATACGAAAGCAGCAGCCCCGCTCTATTCTCTCCGAGGCAAAATCCGAACCTCTTTCCCCCCTTTCATGCTCAAACTGTCGTTCAACTCCCCTTACCGTAAGTCCAAAGTCCAACAAGTCTTTGCAAGCAGATAGAGGCTGAGCTAGGCCCGCCCGAAAAACGATCGAGTCGAATCGAAGCGTGTGTATATAGATACCAGAGCGCAGGAGAGAAATCCGCGTAGCGTCAAGCTGTTGCACGCGGCTGATTTCTTTTCGATGAACTTTCGGCCTATTACCTCGGCTCCGCTCGGCGCGGTAATACGGGTATAAGCGGCTTTTAAAACCGATACAAGCTCGCAGAGAAATCTGGCTCTCCGTGTATACGCGGCGTGGGTTGTATATATGACTGGGTGGGTGTAGATGTCTGGAGAAAACGAGAAAATAGTGAAATAAGTCCAGATGAAAATATATCTTTTTTTTTAGTAGAAAATCAATGAATAATTTTCTTTGCTCAAAATAGCTGATTCCGTGTAGCGTGATCTGATATTCAATCCAGTAAATTCAAAAACTCGATTCGGAAAATCTGATAATTAAATTTCTAATTTGGAATATAATTGGAAACGCAGTAACAACATTATTTAATTATATCTTCTGACAATTACGAAAATAAATGTACTGGAATAGTTGATTGTGCATCTTTCTTCGTGATAATAATAATATAATCTAATGAAATCTCAAAAATTAAAAGTGATACATAAAGGTTGAAAAAATATCCTTCAAAATTTATACCAAATTAGCTTTTTCCAAGATACTCTGATATGTATTTAATAATAAAATGAATGTCCATCTTTTATGAATTCAAATATTGAAAATATGGACATCGAAACAGTGGTACGAAAAAGTAATTGGTTTAAAAAGAACAATCAATAAATAAAAAAATTAAACAAAAAGATATTAACCGTTTACTTTTAACAAAGTATATTATCTCACATCAAAACTTGACATCTACGTAATTTAATTCATTATTCGCGAGGATTCCCGCATTCAAATAAATCTCGTTTAAAACGTTATAATCAAATTCGCCGTCTCCATTATTATTATTATCAGTCGTGCAAAAAAATTAACACTCAACAGCGAGAGCCGACAAATAAAATAACCGATAAGATCGTCAAACACGACGGCGCATATCCAAAAATATAATAATTCACGATCCGATAATCCCTCGGCCAAACTTGACGAAATGAACCCATCAATACTCATTTCACTCGATAGCATCATCCCTCCCACTTTTTCCCTCGCGAAAACTCGTGTGATATAAAACCAGCCCGCAGTTATACGACGATGGCCGCAGCAAAAGTGCCGCGCGAATATGAACCTCGAGCCGCACGCTCGTGTTATACGCTTAGCGATTGATCCCCCGGCAGTGGTGTGCGCATCGGGCGCAGAAAAAGCTCGCTTACTCGCGTGGCAGCTATATGTACGAGAAAACGAGGTTAATCGCGTCGAGTCGCAGCTAGCTCCCGTCTCCCCGGTGGCCGTTTATCTCCCTGTCCGTCAAGCCGAAATCGCTGGCCCGCCGCTGTCTAACAAAAACGCGTCGCGTCACGGTCTCTACGCTAGAGTGTACAACGATCGTGTACGTACATAGAAGAGGAGATTCGGAATGAAAGTATATTGGAAAATCAGCTGCTGGATGTGGCTTGTTATTTTCGTCGCGATTGCAATATATTCCGAGCGGCTGTATACGAATTAAGAGTATAGGTATGCGTGATTGGAAAAAGTAGTACACGTCGCGATGAGTCGTGTTTTAATATTAAATATTGCCTCCAGCGAGAAGTTTTTGATATGTGGTTTTGGAAAAACAAAGAATAGAATGCTTTATCCTCGCTAGTTTTTCCACTTCCCAGGGTAGTGCTTGGAAAAAGAAGCGGGCGATTCTCGGATTTTCATGTAACTTGAAGAGTTTTTTTTATACAATGAAAATAATGAAAGCTGGAACGCGTAGTTGTTTTTTTGTGCGAGAGACCTACTTTTCAAAGTAATAGCTGTTTTCACAAAGCTGCGGAATTTTGAAAAGGAAAATGGCTCGAAATTTAAAAAAAAAAGCGACAATAGAGCGTTTGTGAAATAGATGAGATGGATAAAAGAGATGTAATGTGAACAATTTATATACGAGTAATTCATATATTATACTGTTTTTAGTGCTATTTCATTTCATGAACTGTATTTTAATGTTTTCACGTATCCCCAGTATTGCTCTTTTATAGTATTGTTATACTACTATACGGCGAGAATAACTGAAAATCTCCGTTCTGATGTTTTCTACATGTTGGTCGAGCACATAAAAACAGTAAGCAATATTGTGACTTTCGTTGCTACGTATAGTCTGTGCTATATAGCGATCGAGTTCGCATCCCCCTGTTTTTGCCATGGAAATAACTATAACTTGTATAGCTCCATTTCGCACTGCTATGTAACACGGTATTATATAGGTACAGTAAAATTCCAAGTCTCGCTTGTATATATACGATCCATAAAAAACATTTAATATTCATAAACGTGCGTCGCATAAACAAACTGTGACACATTTAAAATAAGCTATTTTCCACAGCTAAGCTGAATTCTTTATATCCGGACTAAATATTTAAACCAATAACAAATCCAATACCGGATTTCACGCGCGACGAGCCAATCGTTTCATCAACTTTCCGCGCGTATATAAAACGAGCGCGCGTCACACACGTGTGTGGACACCTTTCCATTACTCTCTTTCTCCCTTCTCTTCGTCTCGCGTTGCTGATATGATTTTGATAGCGCGCGCCATCATATCGGCAGCCCCTCGCGGCATTGATCAATACGTCGTTCCATGCGCGTGCATATCTACGGCACGGTATTGCGGAAAGAAAAAAATGACAAAGAGAAACAGAAATAAGATAAATATAGGCATAATGCTTTTTTTGCTACGTCGATTGCCCGTGTAATGACGTCACGTCAAAAGCATGAAATTGTCGCAGCCTGCCTTCGTTAGATCTTTCCGAGAGTGCGTATAATCGGTGGCATGAAATTGTCAGTTTTTACGTAATCGCGGGGAAGCATGATGTACTTATTACGCGTAATGAAAGAGGGCATGGTTAATGATGAGCATGTGCTTTTGACAGCGCTGAATAATCTGGTTTGTGCTTCATATATTTTGAGTCATTCGCAGAAATCAAATCAATTAATGTATATTTATATACAGGGGAGCTGATAATTTCCAGAACCAATAGGCCATGGATAACGTTAAATCAGTTTTCTCCAATAATTATTTCCGCACAAATAAACATTTCTGATGAAATTTGAATTTGACGTTTAAATTTGTCGTATTTAGTCGTATTTTTTATGGATACTAGAAGTATCAATGCGCGCTTCGCGCGCCGTATCAAATTTTAGATGTCCATTTCAAATCGACCAATCACAACCATTAGAGGTGACAATCTCAATTCCATCTCTTTTTTGTATGGGATAAAAGGTGAACAAAAGTAGAATTATGAGAAAAATTTTATTCTTTAAAATGCAAAGGAAACACAGACTTGCAATTTTCAAGATAGCGCAGCGAATATACATCTTTTACATTTAATAAGAGACGGCTGGACGTATCAATTCTGCAAAGCTGACGTCTACCTTGATAAGAAACTCTCCTGCTCGCATGTTATTTTGATACATTGCCCGTACGCTATCTAACCAACTTTTGGCCGTATTTTGCCTTCAATGCATTGAAATATATATGCTTTTTACGATCCTTTTAATAGTATTATAAAAGAAAAAAGAAATTACCCGCGTATTTGAAAAGTTTTACTGCAGGCCCCATAAAAATCCGTCAGGCAGAGCAATAATTTTACCTCCCACAGAATTTTTAAGCACTATAAAATTCATCACAATTCATACTCCCATCGTCATACAAAACAAACATGAACCATCGTCACATTTTCTTACAAGAAATAACGACGCATAAAAAACAAGTATATGAAAAAAAAGAAAAAGAGTACCTTCTCGACGCGTAACAACTTATCTCCATAAAGTACGAAAACTCTCAATTTATGAAGGGTTCAAGCCACTTGCGAAAAAGCCCTCCTCCGGAAGCGCCGCGCAATTGCCAGCCACTCCTCGTGAGCTTGCGAGGGCAACATATCAATTTGCGCCTACAAGCGAGAGATGAGGGAGCGCCGATAGAAGGCGGGCGTTCTAGTATATAGCTGTATATATGTGTGTGTGCGTGTGTGTGTAGAGGAGAGTACGACGAGATTCCTGATTGCCCGCCTGATTTATTGCAGACACGTTCGCGAGCAAGGTGGCCGCCTGCCAGGACAAGTACGCGGACGCAAGCGTCGGCAACGTGACCGGAAGCAACGCGGTAAATGTCTTCCTGGGGATCGGCATCGCGTGGAGCATCGCCGCCATGTACCACGCCTACCACGGCAGACCCTTCGAGGTCGAGCCCGGCAGGTGAGTTTACACATACTGTTCATTTACCTTATGCATTTATACTATGTATATCGCGAAACTTTGTATTCTTCTTTTGCAAGGAGCATATACGTTAAAATTATTTGTTTGGTATTTTTATATTAATAAGGAATAATGACTGTTTTTGTGGCGGACAAAACAATGGTATTTTCGCTGGGTGTACAAAGTAGACCATATTTATTCAATAGAAACAGCGCGATAGTGTTGGGCAGTTATACGAGGACGTATAAAACAAATATTCGGAGAAATAAAATTTTAACTACGCTATATAATTCATAACTTTTTTACAGTCCCGTTAAATTCGTTGGCTTTTTACATTTGATTTATTTTTAGGAAAATCTTTTTAATGCCCGCATTAAAATCCGCAGATTTCCTTAATGAAGAGTAAAAATTTCAATTTGGGGAGCAAACACGAATGAAAGGAATTAAATCATTATTTCAAAGGCAAACTTTTAATTCAAAAGAAAACTTGCTGTTTTCAATTTACTCATCTGCCTTTACTCAACATCATGATTTGCCCAACGTTAAACAGATTTTATCATAATCTTTTTCGAGAAACTAACTTTTTTAATTCCGTGTTTTATGAAATCAAAACGTTATCTATCAAAGCACAAAACATTATAAGTCTATAGATCAAACAAATTTTTAAATAAAAAACACCGATAAATGCACTATGTTTATCTTTCTAATCAAAACCACTTACTGTTCTCGTAAGAAATGTCTCTAAATAAATTTTGTTGAAGAAAAAAGCAAGTGCACCTGAGAATTCAGAAATCAATCTTTCAAGGGGTGGGTATCGAAAAAGCGGACGTTCACTTCGTATTTGCAGTAAAATATCCAATTTTGACACTCCGAATTACGTTATTTACTCATGACTTTTTAAACTAATGCATGTAATTAACATGTTGGAATCGTCGACTGATCATGAAGAATAATGAAAATATGATCGATATATTATTTAGACTAACTTCTACTGTTTTTCGCACTTACAAACCATCTAGTTTAGAGTAAAAAAAAATATCACGTTTCGGACAATAACTATTCGATTGCAACTATATCGATCATATTTTCATTATTCTTCATGATCAGTCGACGATTCGAACATTCTAATTATATGCATTAGTTTAAAA
>JAPYZO010003873.1:0-25733 GCA_030522905.1 Torymus flavipes | reverse complement strand
TTTTTAAACTGAACTCTTAAATAAATCACTTATGAACCCAACAACACTTTTATTTTCGTCAAACTGATAAATTTTTTTACACTGTTTTCATATCAAATTTTTGGGAACTTACCTTTGAGATCACCAATTCCGTCACCATTTTCGTCCATAAAACTTCGAGGATACACTTGATAGAACACTGTGTTCCGCCACCATCCTTTGTTTTTTATTTCACCGGCAGCGAGGCCGACGCAGAGCAAAAGGGCGACACACCACCGTAGAGACGACATGTTTCACTGCGCGGTTGCGCCCGCGTCTTCGGTCCTCTTATAAACAATTGCAATGGTAAAAATCGTTGATACGTTATCTATTAATGTGAGATGGAAAAATCGTATTCGCAATAATTATAAACGATAGATGACGGTTCGTTGCGATATTGTGAGTGGAACCCTTTAATCTAACATTTTTTTGCTTCCATATCGTTTCAAGAATTGTTATTAATGAAAATGATTTTTTTCAACGCTTGAATCACATGTCCTTTGTACTTGAGTGAATTTTCCAGAACAAGTTGGTATTACCTTGAATCAAAACTGTTTTCCTGTACTTGTTATTATCATTAGATTTTTCGTATTTTATATAAAATATATGATTGTTTCATTCCAGAAATATATTTTTTCTCATTAATTTCACGAATAAAACTAATTTTTACTTGAAAGTATAACGATTATCATTACGAATTAGCAATTTGTAAAAAAATTTCACGTAATGTGCATGACAAAAATGCGCTACAGCTGACGAATTTTCAATGAGGAACACGCAATATCTAACGACGCTCTGCAATTCTGCACAAACAGATAAAAAAGCGCGAACGTACGACAAGAACGGCGTGCCGTCATGAGCGGATTTTTCTAAGTCAGTATTTCGCGCAACACTAGCAGCATCGTCACTTCGCCGTACGGCTTTGAGTCATCATGTTCCGATATGGCCGAGAGAACACATACTTAGTTCCGCGCTCGCGCAATGACAACAATAATAAAAACAGAGTAGAAAAAAAAGAATGAGCGGCTACGAAGAGAGAAAGAGAGAACGGATGATAGAAGATAAGAGCACCTAGAACAATTACCCGCGCCAAGTCGTCAGCGCAGCAGTCCGATGTCCTTGCGCCTAGTTGCACTAATCTAATCGACCGCTGCTTTGCGAATCTAATCACCGGAAGATTATTCGGAATTCTGCGAGGAGAATCGCGCAGGCTGTGCTTCTTTCGCGCATGCACATACACCTGCGTGGGGAACTACTTACTAGGCTCGCGCGGGCGATTTGGAAATTTTTGCAAAGGAGAATGGCGCGCGTGCGCGCTAGCATGTTGCGTAAAAACGCGATCGTAGTAATCTACCAGGAGTCCAGAAGTAGGCAGTTAGTTGTTTGTTTGTTTATAACGGTAGGATGCAAATGAAAAGAATTTTTTGTCCGTCGAGTGTTGCCCCGTCGCACGTACGCTGTCCTCTTTACATTAATTAACATGTATTTCTTGTGACGAGAAAATTTCTTGCGATATTATCACTCTAGTCTGATATTTTTTTTGCAAATTAATTTAGAATCTTGTCTATTTATTTTCTATGTTTGCTTCAGTCCAAAAAAATTTAGGTATAGAGAAAACACTATATTTATTTTAATGAAAATAATTAAAATCATCAAGCTAGTAAGAAAATTAGCTATTTCATATAATGTCATGAAATCCTTTCCCATAATTATAAGCCGGAAGTAAGGATACTACACTTGATTTTCTATATGACAATGTTATCTTTCAATCAAAGAGAATGGAGGGAAGTTGTTAAAGCTAATATTTAGCTATTATAGTTTTTTTTTTGACGCAATTCTGTACATTAGTGATATTTTTTCAAATTTTGTTTATCTTTAAAAATAAAAAACTATATTTTATTTAAGTTTTTACTTATTTACACGTTGTGTTATATATTTTATACATAATCTATTATATCACCGTCATAAACATGGTTGAATCTTAAAAAGAAACATTTTTGTGATCTTTTCAACGAATTTACGTATATTCGTGAAAATTAACGTTAATTATAATACGAAGACAAAATAGAAATTCTTTTTCCGACTATTACCTGACATTCGCATTGTTTGTAGACTGAAAATTCTTTGCATACGGAAGTAAACATAAAGCCTTTGCTCAAACACGTCGTATTTTTCTTTTGTTTTATCTTCTGTCTGCCTTGTTCTCTCAGTATTTCTTTGTTTTGCCTCGTTCTCTACTTCATTTTCTGTCTATCTTTTTCCTTTTTAAACAATACTTCACGTTTATTTATTGTTATAATATTTTAAAAGTATTCTATATTACACATATGAAAAAAATATTACATAAAGTAGTTCATTTCAAAATTCCAATATAAAGTTGGTGAAATGTTATAATTTAATTTACAAATATCATAGGGTCTTGTAAAATGTAAAAGCTATCATGTAAAATGATATTTTTTACTACATTTCAGTTAATGACGCAGATTTTCAATTTTATAATACTACATCGAAATAATGATTATGTTTCTGAATGTTTAAATATCACATAAAATTTCATCAACTGTTCAAATGAATCACCTAATCGCTGTTAATAATTAATGGAATCTGATTATGGACAAAAAATGGCTATTATTAGTTATATAACTGCAGAAAAATATGTTTTTTTATATATCCTGCCAACGGTAGTTTAGAGATTGACATTGCAAGTTTTTCTCTGAAACTTGGTATTTTTTCTTTGCTTTTATAAACAAATGTCTGATTAAAAAAGAATCTACCTTCAATTAAAAATGTAGCCTGAAAGCAAAATTGAAAAAAGCATACCATTTCTATTTCCCCGGTATTTGTTTAAGCGTTTCAAACTTATTTAATAAAAATTGTTATATTCTACTATTTATTTTCTTATCCATCAGATTAAAAGTTATTTTTTACAAAATACTTTGATAATATTAACCATTGATAATATAAACTTCTTAAAGTCGTAAAAACTTGATAGTTTTTTTTGCTCTGTTAGAACAATTTTCCGTACAAAACTAAAGGCTTCCAGCTCAATTTTCACGTCATTTCAGAGACTACATCAACACTTCATTCGCAGTCAACGAGATTCGCGAAACGCGGCCTGCGCTATTATGTGACTCTAGCGCAAAGTCACCTGGGCGGCGAGCGAATGCCGCGGGCTAGTGGTAATGCTAAGAAACTCGTTAGACTCCCGATCCTTTCCGAGTTGGCTCGCGGGCAAGAAATTTCAAAGTCTCGCCTCGGGTGTGAGTTAATGCACGGGCTCGCGCACACATGCCTGCCTTATTCCGCGAAAATTCGTACACGGAGTAGAAAGATTTTTTTTTTCCAATTTAATTCAGACCGGCGTTTCGCTCTAATTGTGATCTTGCTTTAAAAACATGTAAGTTTTGACGCGGTAAGTTTAATATGGCGTCGTTCACTGAATTCCGCGCTTACGTCACTTTGGTTGTGCGAGTGTTTTGTTAAGTGTACACACTGCGAGATGAAAATATGCAGATATTATAGTTAGTACTTTTAAAATGTTTTGTCACATAAAATTAGTATATTGATTGAATTTCATTTTGTAATATTTTTTTAAACACCCCATCCGTTTGTACGTTAGATTTAGATAACTTTAGCAATGTCGTAAAGTATTAGTAGGTATTTGACAAAATATATTCTTAATAACTGTTTATACATATACATTATACGTTACCTTTGAAAGTAATAGGTAGCTGGACACAATCTCCCGATAAATTGTAAATAAACTTTTTTTGATTTATCAACGCGAGAATTTTATCATCTGATATAGCCCGATAACAAACACGATTGTGTAATATAGCGCGTTGACTGTCCGGTAGTCTCCGCGTTTCTGATTTTTCAGAAGAGCTGAAGCACAGCATAACGTTGTTCTCTTTAGAACCGCGTCTATAGCTAAAGCGGTAATGTCATAGCGTCAAGACTAAAATAGGAAAATATACACATATGACTGATTGTAAACGAGGAAATAAGTTTCTCACTATCTAGGAATGAATAATAGTAATTGCGAAGAATACGCCATTTGCATAATGTCTATCGTCAAGGCAACACGTTACCTACCAGTTTAGTATAATTTCTTGCTAAAATGTTGTATTGACATTTTAGTTCGAAGCAACAAGTGTCTTATAAAAGATCGATAAATGCGCATGACTTCATTACCAGAATTAATTATCAAACCTCAATGAATACGTCCAGACTTTTACATCCATTTTTATACTCTTCGTCGTGATTTCAGCCCACCAGTATTACAATAGCGTTGAGTCTGTACATGGAAGTCTTCCCTGTTTTAGCCCAAAGTAGATGTATCTAGGTTGACGTGCGTATGCGCGAGGGTAGGGCGGCGCGCAATCCGCGAGGACTAGCCTCGTGTTGGCTGCCAATAAAGCCACACTCCTCTCGTTCAATCAACTAATTAGCAATATACGGCGAAATGCAGAGCCAATGAGAACGAGGTGGAAAGAAAGGATAGTATAGCATCCTTTTACTTATCATCGGCCTTTTAATTAGAATTAAGAGCTCGGACCGTAAATCCGCTGTTTCTGTTTCAATCAGATCGTCCCGCACGGCGCCGGGAGTTTATTTACTTTTGCCCCTAGCGCGCCTGCCGTGTCCCTTTTTACCGCTTTATTTTCACGTTGTGTTCCGATGGCTGGCAGTAGCGGGTTCTGAGATCGAGGTCGGCTGTCTCTTCGCGGGCTATGCCAAGAGTAAAGGAGAGAGGGAGAAACGACGCGGGTAATAACGCTAAAGTGCGGCTCGAAGTCCAATTTGCTGTTAACTCCGTGTGGATGTATATGCGTCGGCGAGTTTTGCGAGAGGAGCGGAAACTCGGGGTGTCGTTTAATTCAATTAAAAGCGAGTGGATTAACGTGGTTGTCGGGTGTCTTCGTAACTGCTGCTTCGTTTAATTTATGGTACACTAATTAGCGCATAAATTTTTTTATTTTTTTTCTTCTTCTTCTTCCTTCTTACAATCGTGACGTCTATACGTATACAATACAGCCTTCTTAATTTACGCAATAACAAAAAGAAATTTACAGCCAAATACTTAATGCATACAAAAACGAAATTATTAGCTCTATACGCGCGTGTAATGACCGCTACGAGCTGCGTCATACCGTAAAATGAGATAATTTACAGCACGACGGCGGCAAACAAAATTAAAAACCTTAATTTCATCATCTAGTCGGTAAATCATCGAAAATAACGGGGGGCCCGCAATAAATTTCCCCGGGCAAGACGCACGTTAACGAGCTCGATCTGCCGAGTTAATATCCCAATAATTCGACGTGTGTGCCTCGCGTCGCATGAAAGCCTCGTGCGTGGAAATGTAGCCTGCTGGAAAACGTATCGGAGCTGAATATTCCAGGCGCATGTATATGGAATCTTGATACGCACAAGTAGCTTATAAGCGTGCACGGGGTTCACAACTATTCCTCGTCAAGCGGTTTATTTGGGAGTGACGAAAATCGAGGCCCCACGTGCTGGTACGAAAGCCTTGGCTACGTCCATCGGTTCCCTGAAAGCAGATGTTTATTTTAGAAATATGGCTTTTATGGAAACTATAGTAGTAAGTATCATCATGCAAAAATACTATAAAACTATAGACTAAGTTTAGGACATTGCCTTGCATATCATTTATTTTCTCACATTTTTATTTTGAAAGTGACATTTAATTAAAAAAATAAATAAATTCAATATATTGATATCTTAAAATTATTTGATAAATCAAATATGCGAATAATTGTGTTTTATTTCATTTCCTCTCGATCCTGAAATGCAATCAAATTCCCAACATATGCAATATTTTAAATAAATATATATTATACTTTATAATATAGACTGTAGCAATAACATCGAAGTAAAACTTTTATAAAACGATCTATTTATGTAAAAAATATCGTCACCTTAAGTTTGGTTTTTTCTTCTGGTTTGAATATCGCACGGAATAATTAAACATAATGGAAACCCGATGGTTTTACAAATACAAAAGCATAACAATTACACAATCAGTCGCAAAGTAACCTTTAACGAAGTTCATAGATCCAAGCTCTCAACGGCTCAGTCGGTTCGCGAATTCGATTGATCTCGATCCGCGGAACCGCAGCTGGGCACCACACAGTGACCCTCTCAAAGCGCGCCTGTAATAATCCGATTCCGTGTCGAGTGCATGATATCGCCCGATAAGTCGCTCGCCGCAATTTCCCTTTGAAAGCCCTATCGCAACGCGCCCTTTTCGAAAGCCTCTTCCCTCCCCCCGCGCTCACACTCACATACTTGCACGTGGTCAGTTGTATCTCGCCATTACGTAATTCGCATCATTCATTCGGTAGTGTCCATCTAACTTGACTGCAAGCTTTGCGCCACTGATAGGATTGCGCGGCCAGCGAATATGGCCGGATAAGAAGCGCTCACGCTGATTAATCGCGAGACGAATTTTACTCTTTGCTAACTTTTAATTTCGGAAGTTCGAGGTATCACTTGTTGCATGCCGCCGCGGTGGCGGTGAATTGAGAAATGGTGTGCACACATTAATTTGCATACTTAATTTAATTAAGATAATTTTAATTATAGTGAGTTAAGATATGTTAATGGTATACAAGGTTATTAATAAAGATAATCTGCGATGATTAATGATCCAAGCTCCTTGTTTTAAAGAAAATGGAAGTCAATTCATTTGATATACAATATATATTATTCTTCTATATAAAGGGGTTGTTTAAAAATTTAGTATGAAATATAACAATGTGTAATTACGTAAAATCAGAAATGATTATGAATAGTCTTTTTTTTTAACGGCTATTTAAGTACCAGTATGTCAATTTTCCTCGAAAAAAAAATACATAAGACCACTATACCTCCTTCGCGCATAAATTTTTAAGCACCACTCTAAGTCTTTCGATTGGCTTCGCAGACACACAAGCACAGTGAAAATTTTGTTGAATCATCCGGCACAGCGTGTAAAAACGAGCGTGTAACTCGAGAGTTTATCGTACAATAAAAGGTACGACCAACTTACCCTACTCCGGTGCCGTCCAACGCCGTCGTGTGGTAGAGCTCGACTTCGCTTGGGGCGTTCTCGAAGGCCTCCAAATTTACAGTCTGCGGCTGATTTGCCATGTTTATCACCACGTAAACCGACTGGTACTTGTCACCCGCCAGCTCTCTGCAAAATTACGAGGGTTGCCCCCATACTCGTGAAATAAGATTTTTATTTATACAATGGGATATAGATGTATATATATCGCGAAGGGATAGCGTTTTATATTTATTTTGCTGTTTGTTATGACGCTAAACGCGCGGTAGTGCAAGAAAAACGTGAGCGTTTTATTACAAGGAAGGTATTTACTAGGTAAACGCTATCAGCGCGGAAGAGCTGTTTCATTTCTTACCGGTGATCGTTCTTATCTGGTCGATATATATATTGTATACGGAGTGAATTACCTTGAGAAGGCAAATACGTTGTCGTTCAGGAGCCTCGTCTGGAGCGAGCCCTCTCTTACTGCAGGCCACTTTCTTAAGTCAGTCACCCTCAGGAACGATTTGTAGTACGATTTGTCGGCTGCTTTTTGGGCAGCGAGATTCAGTGTTTCGTAATTTTCATTGACGCGCAGCCATGTTTTTGGATTTGTTGAGAATCCTAAAAAGTACATTTTCATCATATATTTTTATTTTTTTCAAATGTAAGTACATCATTATATTACTTTCGATACATTTCTCGTCCGTGTTTACGTGATTATTAAAAAATAACGTTTCAGAGTTTATAAAATATATATCTCAAAATCATTAAAATCGTGCTTCTTCATTCAAACGAATAAATATAACTTTTTTTTTTAATATCCTTATTTTTTCCATTTTACCGCAAAATACAAAGATCAAAGTATACATGTGCGCTAGCAAGAGCAAAATAAAAATCCACACATTTTTCCCCTCAGGACAGTATACAAGGCCACGGTATGGATAAAGAAAAATCCCCCTTATCGCTAGTCAATTCCACCCGGTGCTATCCCCGAGATATCGAGACATCTCGATCGCCAAACCGCCGCAGGGGCGAAACTCGCATGCTCGCAAGCTTATCTCGTTAGCTCTCAGCGTTTGTCTGCCTGTGTGTGTACTCACCGGCGGAGGTGGTCGAGTCCCACTGGAAGGGAGTGCGGGCGGGATCACGGGACGCCTTCTCGTATCCTTCCTTGCCGGCATTGCAGCCCTGGGGATCTTGCGTTTCCTCCCACGTGAGCTTGGTGTTCTCCATGCCAATCTCCTCGCCGTAGTAGGTGACCGCGACTCCCGGTAGCAGCTGGACGATCGCCGTCACCGCCGGGGCGATATCGGGGGAGAAGCGAGTCGCTAGACGCGGTTGGTCGTGATTGCCCGCCTGCGGATTCGTGAAAGAGGGAGAAGAGTTTAATTTCGTCGGTATTGTAGGAGAGTTGTCTGTTTGCAATGTAATCCGTTTTAAGAAATGTAATAATGTTTGATTAGCTACGTTATTTTCCGAGTTACTCCTACCGAGGTAGGACATATTTTAAATAAAGAATTGTGGATTTAAAGAATCATCACGATATTTCTTCATTTATTTTAAGTTGGCACACTTTATCTAATTTGCTTGGTAAATATTTGTTGTACTGTATAGAACAAACAAAAAGCTGTCTAATAGCCCAAGAAATTAGCATTTTGCATGACTATTTTCATTAAGTAACTATATAGTTACGTCGTATTTTGTCCTTTTTAAGTATATCATTAAGAAGTTAGAGTTGTTGAAACTTTTTGTAACGTCAGAATTGTCTAGTGTCGTTATGTCATGAACCATTGGCATATCTATGTACAATAACGTGAACAGGCGAAAGTTTTGAAATTTTGGTTTCATTGAAAAAAACAAAACAAAAAATGCAACCAACTTATTTTACCCAAATGTATCTAAAACGCCTAAGAAATTGACTTTTTATTCGTAACACGCAATGCTAATTATCAAAGTTCTAAAAGCACATGAAAATTCCCCAACCCTTGCATCGGCGAAACTCGTGGAAAAAAATTTCTACACGCCAGCGCGAATTACCTCGTGCCGCCAAAACAAAGCCCACCCCACCTATACACGCGAAAAGTTGCCGCGCAAAAACCAAACAACTGCGGAACTCCGAGCCGCGTTCCGTCCAACTTTTTCACCCCACGCGACTAATTATCCTATACACTTTTGCGTGCCTGCAGCCACTGTGTAGGTATGCGCACACATGCACAGCCACAACGGCAAACAAACAAACAACAACAATGACAAGGGGGCGAGGGGAAATCAGCCCCAAGGCGCACTGCGTATACTCACCACCCAGTTGGAAGTAGCCCCGGCGGGCAGATTGAGGAACCAGTCGTCGACCACTCGCTTCAAGTCCTGAGCGCTCGAGTCGCGGTTGACCGAGGTGATCAGGCCGAAGTTGAAGGGGAAGTGCGCCCCGTGCCTGTAGTAGTCCATCGTGCGGCTCATGTTGGCGTAGGCCTCGATCATCATGACGCGCGGGTCACCCGTACCCTCGTATTCGTCGACGACGTTGCGCCACTGGTTCACCATGTCGTACGTCTCGTCCAGGCTGGTTGTGTAGTCGTGCAAGGTGTAGCCGTAACTCTTGGGGTCGTTCGTCCAGCCACTGAGGGGCTCGTCGCGCAGATCCTCGACTTCCATAAGGTGGGGCACGGCGTCCATGCGGAAACCGTCCACGCCTTTGTCCAACCAGAATCGTAAGACGTTCTGTGAATACAAGTTTAGTTATTATCAAAATTTCGTTTTGTTTTTAATGCTAATCACTCTGTGTGTATCATAGTGTCTCAATATGAGAAAATTTTCTTTTTAGATTCTAACAATACTGCCATTAATTTTGTTTATCTTTTTTAAGCCGATAACGATCTGTTTTATAGGGCGTTGTTACAGGGAGGGAGGATAGATTTAGGCATATCCAAACCGATCTGATCATAGCCGCGAGACTTTATTCGACTGAAACTTTTACCGTCGCATTTTTTAAGACTACTTCACACATCAGTAATGTGGAATACAGCTTTATAATTATTGTTCGTATCACAAGAGAGGATCCGACAGGTCTAAAGATACCTTCTCTCACCTCACTAAAAATGGATTCTAACTATGTCACTGACTATACTAATATGACGTGTATAAAATAAAAACGTTGATATTAAATCTGAATGTATTAAAATTATTTTTCCCGGAGTATCTCTCATTTTACCTTCATCTCTTCGACGACATGCTCATTACGGAAATTCAAGTCGGGCTGTTCAGGAGCAAACTGATGGAAATAGTAAGCCTGTCTCTCCTCATTCCACGTCCATGCGGATCCGTAGAATACGCTGACCTAAATAGTTTTATTTTTAAGTTTACATTAAAGAAAAAAAAAAGATTATTCGACACGAAATATTCTTTACATAAACGTGTATTTTCTCATTAAAATACTTACCCAGTTATTCGGCGGTTGCCTCTCTCCATCCACGATTTTACCTTCATGCCAGATAAAGTAGTCGGTGTAGGGTTCGATTTTCTTCACACTCTTTTCGAACCACTCGTGCTTGTCCGAGCTGTGGTTGGGCACGAAGTCCATGATGACCTTGAGATTCAATTTGTGCGCCTCTGCGAGCAAATTTTCGAAATCTTCCATGGTACCGTAAACGGGATCGATATCGCGGAAGTCGGAGATGTCGTAGCCAAAGTCGACCATGGGACTCGGATAGATAGGCGAGAGCCAGAAGGCATCGATTTTCGTGTCGACTAGATGCTGTAACCCGCTCTGGATACCTGAAAATAAAGTTGGCATATTGTATTTATAGTTTATAAATGATGTAGCGCGGTTTTACTCGTTTAATAATTAAATCGAGAACCTCGTAAGCTAAAGTGAACGCTGGCTAAGAAAGCTTAACGAGCTCATGTGTCTCGAAGTTAGTTCCGATCCTGCATTATTGAAGTTACACGTACAGCCCCGAGCTAACTAATATAACAAACACGTATTTTCAACTCACGGCTAGCTAATGTAAGGCTATATGCTTTTGTTTTCTGCCAGCTAATCAAAATTTATTTATAAATGTTTAGATTTCGCTTGTTTTATGCAGAATTACATGATGTAACATTGTTCATTTATAATGATCCAAAGGGGTCGCGTTAAAAATCGTTATCATATTATAAGTTCACTATTATATAACAAAAGCTTCTTATTCTTTCCAACTAATACCAGAAAAAAAATTTAATCATGATATAAACGTCTTTGATCGATACCTCGCCCGCTGTTCTACACGCTACAAGCGCACCATCGAGAACGCAGACATCGTCTCATTCTCCGCTCGTTCCCGCGATGCAATGACGCGCTCTTCCCCGTCAATTCGTCGACATCCCGACAACGCGTCATACAGCCATTCAGGCCGCGCTCTTATTCTTCAATCTCAATACCTATAGCATCGACGAATCCCTACAACCAGCAATTATTCTCAAATCCGTCTCTAAATACTTGTCGCAGAGCGCAACACCTGCGCTCACCTATACGCGCAAGCGATGTTTCTATGTAAATATATGCGGTGGCGCGGGTGGATGCGTTTCCGCGATAGCACTTCGCGGATAAACAGCGCGCGTACGCGAGCAGCTTCTAGGTCATCGGGTTCTCTCAGCCCGCAAGAGGGCAGATTACCCGCGCGTTTTCGCGTGTATAACGCCAGATGCTATTGGAGCGTCTGCCTGCGCGCGTTTCGCCGAGTGTTTTGCTTCTGGCGCGCGAGAGAGACAGTAAGGGGGGCGTGAGTTATAGCGCGGCGCTTGTTGGGGTGTAAATGTTTGATTTAGGTACTTGAATTGGAAATAGATTGAATGTTGTTTTTAATGAAGTTATACACAAGTGAGAAAGTTTGAAATACAATAGTACTCTCGAAACTAATTCTGAACATTAATTAAGTTCTTGAATTTATTTTACATTCTTATTTAAAACAAATATATCTGGATTGGGAAAGATGGAATCGACGAATTCGTAAATTAATTTAAAGTATCTCTGAAAGTTAATTAAATGTAGTAACTAATTTAAAATTGCGCATTACGTAGTTGTAAACACATTTAAATTCTTGTTATTACTAAGTAATTTTCTATATGACTATTGCATTTTGAATTATAAATAATACAAACTCACCAGGGCCAAATTAAACTAACTTTCTGCATCTGCCAAACTATATTTTATCAACAACATATTGTGAAAATTTGTACAGCTCGTGCGGAGAAAATCATTTTCCATCCACGCACTTGCGAGTATATACCTACGCCTATATACAGCTTTATATACCCTATAGCGCTCGTCGAACGACGCGCGCCGGAGGCGTACGAAAGATAGAACACGCGCATAGGCCATTGTCTCCGCATCTATTTCTGTGCTTTCGCAATAGTCGCCGCTCACGTATATATATGTGTACGCGCGCGTATACCCTATAGACGCGTCACGTCGATAGGAATGAAGGGACGGTTTTTATTAAACTGCTTTTTTCCCTCCCACCAGTAGCTGCGCGCCGGCGCTTCGATTACAACTGCACGCGTATATAGGAGGCAAAGGGAGAGAGAGAGAGACTCGTTCGAGTTTCGATTATTTTTACGAGAAGCTAGACGGTCGATTGATTAAGCTAGTGAGAAATTGTCAGGGCGATATCGGAAATCGTAATAAATTGTATTGCGTTGCGTTATTGCGCGAAATGATGGTGGAAGAGAAAGAGACAAAAAGAGAGCTGAATTGATGACGTGTTGATCTGTGATGAAACTTTTTCTACTTCTTTTTTTTGTGAATTTTGATAAAAGAGCTTGTAGCATTTTGATGAGAGTTGCATGAAGTTAAAAATATATTAATAAACGTCAAAGAACTTTTTGTCATTTTTAAAATACTTTTTAAGTAAATTTATTATAGAAATTTAATTGTGAGGAGAATTAAATTAAAATTGAATTGAATTTTTAAGTTTGATGAGTATTGAATTAGTTAGAAGCATGTTATTAAAACTTTCGTATTTTACAGTCAAAGTGCCAGTTGATTGTAAATAATCGGTATATTCAATACTTTGATTAAATATGTTTCTAAATATCTGAAATGTTAATCAAAAAATCAGTAAAAAAGCACAATAACGTTGCCATTGATTTTCGAGCGAAATCAACGCCAGTCTCGTTAAATTTGCTATTTCATACGAACAACCGAAACACTTTTACACAATTGTTTAATTAGCTAGATTTATCCAGCTCATGGCAGCTGATCGGAGCGCCCGTTAAAAGCTGAAACCCGTATTTGCTAACTCTGGAAAATTGCGTTTCCGACCATCGCATTACGTGCCCGAGCGCGAGCGCGCGCTTTCGAGAAAACAGCCGCAGTATACAGCGCTTTTGTTTTTTAAATACAAGCCCTCATCCGGCTAAATATTTAATGCACTCTCTGGCGTGCAACAGCCGACGGCCGCCATTGGCTTTCAATTAGCGATAATCGGCGCTTAATTGAAACTCCGCGAGACGAGCTACACGGTAACGTCGTTTTCGCCCGTGCGCGCAGTCGAATCCGAAAACCGGATAACTCGGTTAGGCGCGGGCTGCACGGGCTGACGTCAGGAAGCACCTACTCCATCGGCGACTGACACTCGCAATAAATTCGAGGCTACGGGAGAGGAGCAGGGGAGGTTCACCGCTGCACTCGATTAATCGAGCGAGAGGGAGAAAGAGAGGAGAGGGATAGTCGGCCTGCAGTGACTATCATTGCGAGCGCGCTCTCCGCTTTGACGAGTGAATTCAGAGTTTCTAAATTGGTTAGCGTTTTCTCTAAATTTGAATCAGTGAAATTCACTGAAAATCCAGCATATAAGTATACCAAATCAACTAAAATTTCAGTGAAATTTTAGTTTTCACTGTAAATTTCATTTGGTATACTTATAACTGAATTTCAGTGAATTCCACTGCTTCAAATTTAGAGAGTTTTTAATAAACAGAATTGTTTTTGAAATTCAAGCAGCTTTAATGTTTTTTATGGTTGCCTCGCTTCATCCGTAAAAAAGTTAATTGAAATTTGATCAAGTGTCACTTGATAACAATTTTTGAAGAACGCGTTTATAATATTAATTTTGTGTATATTTTAGTCGTCTCTAATTAATTTCAGTAACCTTTTATTACGTACACGTATTTTATGAATTGATTCTGATAAAATCCTTTTGTTAATAAACAAAAGTAATGGGTCATGAGTATCAAAACCATTACCGGATCGTCTTTTCGTTAAAAGACCCGTTATTATTCATTTCGATAGGATTGTAAAATATAATTTTCAATCTAATCTTCATCTAAAAGTATAAAAATGCAATTTATGTATTATAAGCATAACAGCGACTCATACCTTAAAAAAGAAAAAAAATTTCCTTCTTTTTATTTGAGTTTATTATACTACTAAAATATCTTTGTAGCCCTTTTAAAATTTTCATAAACAACACCAAATTCAACCTAGATTACATATACAAATTTTGGGTAAGATATCCGAGATATTTTATGCATCTTTTGTGAACATAATTTAACATTAAGCCTTTATCTAGGTCATATAATATAACATATATTACATAATCAAATTTTGTTTACTCCGATATAATTTATGATACTGAAATATTATTTAACATTTAAACCTTATTATTGTATTACAAAGATTATTCTTTTTTTATCCTCTGATAATTTAAACTCGTCAAATATTCGTCATCAAAGAAAATAAAGTTTAATATACTTTGTCAATTTTCACAAAAATTTTATCATCAAAATTACATGCAACAACGTCTATGCGCAAATAGGTAATGCACCTCATAAAAACAATAATGCGGTTATCGCGATTAATGTCTTTAAATCATTTCGCTGTACAACCTATGCGCTTTTGTTTTCAATGCCCGGTAAGTGATTGCTATACGCAGATCATTCTCTCCCTTAATGAGTCATGAGGCTTGAAACGCGTTAAAATACAAAACCGCTGAAAATGTACCGTTCAATAAAAATAACGACATTCATTATTTAATTGGTGTATCTACTTCCTTTTATAGCTTTAATACATTTTCGATTGTATTCCACTCTATACAATGCTAATAAAAGGATTATCGTAATACGCTTATCAGTGAAATATTCTTTAAATAATAATTCATATTCTATCAGAACAAATTTTTACTATATTTTCGACCAATTTTCCAAATTTGTGAATTTTTAAATTCATTTTAAAATCCACTGAACGCCAATCCAATATAAAAAAAAAGTGTTTCAGAAGCTTTCCCTCGTTTCCCAACGCAAAGCAAAGCAAATTTTGAAGGAAACTCACCTTTAAGATCTCCAATCCCGTCACCATCATGGTCCTTAAAACTTCTTGGATAAATCTGGTACAGAGACATAGCTTTCCACCAGTCGGAGTTTCCCTGAACTCCGAGTAAGAGGAGCGCAAACGCGCTAAGAACCAGGGCTCTCATGTTTTTCCTGCCAATAAAAATAGTCCAATAAAGTGCGTTTATCAAACCAAAATATTATTATCTTTTTTCCCACAAAAATAGGTTATTATTTATTTTACTAATTTGGCAATTAAAACAATTGTACTGATAATCCTTAATTTATCATAATGATAAATAAAAATATTGGAAGATGAAAAATTTTACTCCAAAGCTAAACATTTTCCGTTTACTTTTAAATGGTTTGCGAAACAAGAAAACGTCCACGTCGATCTCGCCTGTCTTTGTACGACTAGAAAATTTTATTCACAAAAAAAACAGGAATAAAAAGTTTTAGACGTCAATTGGCCGAATACTAAAGCAGCGGATCAGTTAATCCCTCTAAAGTGACAAGTAATTTACCGCTTCGAGACCGTAGACTCCTCAAACTTTATCGCCTTCCACACGTTTCCACAACACAGAGATACGTGACACTCTTCGTGTCAGGTCGTATATGGCCACTGACCGGCTAGCACTCATATTTCATCTTTTTATAATGCGACCAAACGCGAAAAAAAAGAGAGGGGGCGTTTGTTTTGCTTTACATGTTCGTTATCCACTGCGCTTCGCACGCTATAAACAGAATAACTCTACGCCGTATTCGACGAATTTCATAGAGATTTCCTTCTCTCAAAGATAAATAGTCTATTGTTTTATCGAAAGCGTGAGAATGCGTTCGAAAAAAGTGAGTAATAGTAAATTGTTATTACAATGACTGCAATTTTGTAGAATATTGAGTGTTTCTTTTTTTGTTTTTACGAATAGCTTTTTGATTGCAACCCTATTACACGATTGCCTGCATAATGCTAAAATATTTTTATCGAACCGTATTTACAATACGAGCATCCATTAAAATTGATATTAATAACTGATGATCATACATTTGTTAAATGCATTATTTACACATGACAAAAGTCAAGATTGGTGCAATCTACCAAATGGATTGGAGAACCAAAAAAATCGAATACCCTTTGTTCCGAAAATGACCGAAAAATTCGTTATCTGATGATCTCGACTCACGTAACCGAGTCCGAGATACCTGATCGAAAAAAGCTGAAGTATCCACTTCTATCGGGTTTATCGTGACTCGAGCCCCTTCAAGAATTCTACTCTCTTTCTATCGTTCTTGCAGGCGTTATCTACAGTACATCTCGCTTGCGCACTCATACTCATGCTTGGGTATTCCCAAAATCAAGCCCACTATAAGACGGCGGTCGCGCGCGAGTGCCGATTAATCGGCTGTAAGTGGCATTTTGCGGACCTGTGGCACGCCTATGTCGACCGGTTTCTATTCGCGCGCCTTTTCTCTTTCGCGTGCCGATGAAAAAACCGCCCGCGGTCCCGAGCAACAAGAACGAGGAGCGAGCGAAGCAGATAGAGAAAGAGAGCGAGAAATATGGAGACGACCTTGAGTGGTCGTAGGTGAGAACTCGACATTTCTGCTTCTATACGCACGTGGAATCCGGTGAGAATGTGGCGGTCAGAGGGCTTATCTCGTTACAAAAAAATGCGGAGATAAAGATTTGTAGTTGGCAGGTGGGCTGAAAAGAAAAAACGTGACCGCATAGTTGCGATAGCGTGCCCCACGCGATTCGATGTAACTTAGTTTATTTTGGAAATATTTGGAGGTTCGATGATCGTGATGTATTATTTGGTATTGATTGACTATAAACAGATTTTGGCAGAGATCCCGAGTGATTACTATTCTAATCACTGAGAAAATAATTTTCTCCATCGCACGCTAATCGTATTATACAAGACTCTTCAATAATTATCAGACTTTTTACTTATTTTCCACTATTAAAACGATTCACTTTCAACGGCTTACAAAATCACCGAGCGTGCGCTTGGTTTTAAGTCGGATGATGAGCCACGTATGTGTCTTCGAATAATCACTTATTTTGATTTCTAAGTACATGTATTCATAACATGTTGTTGTTATAACTATAATGTACTTATAATGTATTTAAACTTTATGCCTATAAAATATTATAATCTATTAATTTAATATGGTTTTTTTTTTGCTCAAATATTTTATATCCGTTATTATGAAATTTTAATAAGTATTTTTGCTGTCTGTCGTAATTATAACTTGTTTCCATGTAAATCAAGATACTCTCAAGATTGTATTATGGATCAAAATATTATAAGGTACAGATAAGCAAATAAGAAAGTCAGGAGGAAATTCACTTAAACCAAATAATGCGTAGAATCTCAGCATTGTACTCACATGTATTGTAAGAAGAAAAAGCACAAACAAAAAGTGTAAAAATGGTTTTAAACTTTGTATATGAACGTACCTATTTAAAAAGACTTCGATTTTCGAATAGAAAACAGAATTTCCGTACCCTCTAATTTATTTAAAAATTGCAATACGCGATAAAGGTCTCACTAACAAACATTTTACTGTGTAATTGTTGCAGTATGTTTAAGGTTATGTTTTAAAGAAAAGAGAAACCACTATCAGATTGTCTCCGGTCGAACTGCCCGTCTAAATATAAATCAACAGACGAGACGCATCTCTCTCACTCGTGACTAATGTCGCAATGTCAACATTATACGTACGAGCAGCGCGAACTTTAAATATAGAAAGCTACATTTATAGAAATTTTATCAAGCTATAATGAAAACATTAATTTTAAATTTGACGATATAAAAAATAAATAATGACGTTTATGTAGTATCATAAAGTACATCCATTAAAGATATAATTATTGTAAAAATTAATTGATCTAAATACAATTAGATGGTAATACAAATAATGAATGCCATTCATAATCGCTTAATGCATAAACTGTAGATATCATAGAATTATGTTAATTAGTATTCAAATGTACGATTAATTATATTTTTCATTCTTTTTTAATTTCTTCTTTGTAGCTTAGTTCAAAATGAATAATTATTATTATTATAATTTGTGACATCAGATAATTAATTGTAGTAACGTAATACCTATAGGGATGACATACATCTAATACTATTAGTTTTATAATAGTTATTTCATATAACGAATATACCAATTCAAATATTTAATGCAAAACGTTTTTCATATAAAGTCTGTATATAATTCCATCGAAATGAAAAGAGACACATCTATCTCTTGATCGTCGTTTCAATGGGAACCTGTTCGTTTTATAGAGTTGCTGTAACATAGAAGTCTCTTTGTGATACAACTCCAACTCCAATGAATTTAATCATACAACGTGCGCATTACTTCTAACACTAATACAAACGCCATTCAGGAATGAATTTCAGCATGCTTTCTCCATTAGTATATCATCATTTTCAATTCAGGGGACCACCTTTCTTTCTATTCCACAACACTTCATCTATTAATAAAGTGACGCAGCGCACGGAAGAAAGTAGGAAGTCCGAGTTGGTGAGAGTCTCGACCGCAAGCTCATCTGCCCACAGCTGTTTCTCTGTCTTCTTTCTCTGTTCTCTGCGGTAATCTATTATTCAGCACAGGATCAAGGGAGCACCGAGGGGCCAAATTCACGCGAAGCACAGAATTACTTAACAATTTTTTTTCTCATCCCGTTCACGTAAAGGATTCGAGAATCTTTTCTCTTTTTTTACGCGCCGCTGTAAAGTTCTGCTGACGGACTGGAATTTCCGATGAATTTTTATTTTTCTTTTAGTGGAGATCGACGGGAGGATGATTTACGAAGGACTGGGGTGCTTTAAGAATAGCTTCTGAAATAAATTGAAATTTTCGCGCGAAGGATTTTACAATTAAGAGCGGCGTCTGGGCGAACTGTGGAAAAGTAGGAGAAAGAATAAGAGTTTCCGGAGAACGCTCGAATTGCGATAGCAGAAGAACGCCCACGCTATCTTCGTCATTACGACGGATGTAATGAACGTAAATTTTTAAACAACAGTCTAGTCCTCGAGCCCTGGGGAAATCAGATAAAAGTACATTTAAAGGAAATTCGAAAACATGAGATATAAATATACACTCAAATGTCACTTGTATTATTGTGTATACGTCTGATTCTGTTTAACTAATTTAGACTGAATAGTCCTGACGATTCTCGATACTAATAAGAGATATTTTTAAAATGTTCTCATCTTTATTCTTATATCATTTATATTTTTGTTTGATAAACATTATAAAAGTATGTTGAATAACAATTATTAACTTTTTATCATTTTATAATTGATGTATATTTAACAATCAATTCTTAATATTGATTTAAAAAGTATGAAATCAATATAAAATATCATTTAAATTAATCGACAACAACAGATTTTGATGCATATGTATTTGACATTATCAACAAATGAATTGCGTATGAATGATTATTTATTATGTGATTGTAACTAAGATAAATTAATTTTTTTTAATATATAAGATATTAGAAATTGTTCATGTTGGCCAATACAAGGGATTAGTGCAGATGTGTATTTCATTGAGATATTTTTTGTATTATTTATTATCTAACAAAATTTTTACAATATTTTATAAACAAATGTTGTGTTACAAGTTAACCCTGGTAGAAAATTAATCAACTTTTCCGCTTAAGCTGTTATACATTAGCTATATTTCTTAGCTATAAATAAGTTATCATGTTAACTAAAATCTAGCTAAAAACTTTTTTTTAACCTTTGTAAAACGATATTTAATAACTATTAGTTGACTAATTCTCCTAGCTATAAATTGACTAATTTTTCTAGCTAAGAATCGGTACTATAATAATTTTCTACGCCCTAGGCATTCGCGGTAGCCGACGACGGTGTCTGAGCACAGCGTTTGATATAATTTCTCCAGGGAATTTATATAAGTTTTACAATATTGTTTGAGTTAGAATAGAGAATATTTTTTACCATATACCCTGGCCGAAAGTACCACTTGCGCTCCCTCCTCAAAAACGCGAATGTGGTATTTTCTGTCCGGGTAAATATGGCGAAAAATAGTATATGCAACACGGGAGAAAAATTGGCCAGGCCACATCTCATGTTTACGACCCTCGCCTTCGGCTCGGGTTGCTCGGCAAGTTTTTTCCTCCCTAGATGCGTAATATACTATACAACACGAATTCGACGAAATTACTCTCTAATGCAAAAATTTGGATGAGAATTCAATAATTATTCATTCACCGCGCTAATGAAAAGATAACAAGAAATAACTTCATAGTTTAAACTATATCTCTATAGGCGTTTTTCAAGTGAACGGCCTTCAGCACCTTCTAAGCCGAAGACGACAACATTATGATGCAGCCCTAAACGCGTCGTAAACAACGAAAACACGCGTAAGCGCCTTGCGAGTGGATTAGGACGGCAACCTACCTTCTATATACGGGCTGCCATACATCGGCCTGTCCGCATTGTCATGTGTGCATGTGTGTGTGCGTCCTCGCGTGTATGTTAGTATACCGTATCCCGGCTTTTCCCGTGCGCACGCACGAAATTGACGACGGGCCGAGCCGTGAGCTATACGCCGCGGTCGCTGATTTAGTATGCGGAAGCCGCGGGCTCCGGAGATAACAAATACAACGACGCGCGAAATCTGCGCGTACGTACATACACTACGTACACGCCACGCAAGCGCTCCGGGGCATGTGCATAAACTGCGGTAAGAGAAAGAGAGAGAGAGTGAGAGAGAGTGAGAGAGAGAGCGAAAGGGAGAGAGAGAGAAAGGGAGAAGCCGGCTTGATTAAGACATTGATTAAGCAGCCCCAGGCGAATTAATACGCGGCCCCTCGGCATCGTGTTGTATACGCGACCACTGATTTTTTTCATCCGGTGGCTCGTTCGTACAAGAAGGAAAAGCAGTTAAGTCATGGAATTCGAGAGATAAGGCGTTCTTTAGGATTGAAGATAACCAAAATGAGCATTCGGATTTTATGTAAGCAAAAATAAGTTTGCGATGTCATTAACATCAATTATACTTACTCAGGTTAAAATATTATACAAGTCGATAATTATTTTAATACGTCACCAGCAACGAAAGAAAACATTTTTTTTCTTCTAAAATTAACCTGGAGACAAAAGCTATCAGCTGAGGTGATTGGTTTTCATGTATTATGTTTAGTTTTGGTAGTAGAAAAGATTATAAAAAAGTATGCTCAAAAATGTCCCAATGCTGGTTCCGATCCCTTACACGCAGAAAAGATCATACAATTTTACTGAAAGATAAAAACTTCTAAATATCCATTTCAGCGTGTTGAATGAAAACGTAAAGTAAAAGCCATTTAAACGAGATTAAAGAAAGAGGTAGTAATAACATCAGTACAAGGGCTTGCTTTGGCCAATAAAGCCGCCCGAGGTTAGCGGGTGGAAACGACGGCGACGACGACGCCATTCGGTCAGGCACTAAGCGCGCGTCCGGCAATTACCGGAAGTAATTATAAAATGTAATTTCGATCTCGTAGCGCTAGTCAAACTGCTATTCCAATCCTGTATACCGGTCGCATTTCCGACGATTAATTGTAATTTTGTGAATACCGTGTTGTAATTATTCCATTGCAATTTGCCTACTGTTGACACGCCGATAATATAGTAATTGCGTATTTTTCTTCTATTCTTCTTATCCTTTAATCATGTCATGCCATTGTTTGCTCTAGTCTGGTGTCCGTTTTATCATCAAATAATGAAAGGAAAATTTAATCTTGTTGAAATCCCGACTTCATTAATAGCATTAAAGCACTCCAAAATTACAATATTCAAATATTAATATAAGAAGAGACTTCAAAATATACTTCAGAAGTATAATAAAAAAAGTCACTCCAATTATTGTTTAAGCTGCACGTTTGAACAGAGCAACTGGAATTTACACTATTTGTAAAACGCGCATTGCAGAGATCAAACAGCCTGGCGTGTCGAACAACACAAAGCGACGATCAAATTAGATCGCTGGGATGTCGAATCATTATGCTCGGACCGCTGACGTGACACGAGTAAATTTATAACTTCCTCGCTCAAATCGACGACGTCGACGACGGTGGCGGCGCATTACGCACTCGCAACGCCTTTGATCCACTCGTGCGACACTCGAGCCTCGGAATTTACATCGGCGCAGTAAACAAGGAATAACGAAGTCGCACGTGCGTTCCCCTTCTCTCCTTTAAAATGGACACCTTGGCTGTCTCTCGTTTTTTTTCCTCTTCTTCCTCCTTTTCTTTTTCTTCAGCCTCTCGACTTTTCCCAGAAAGAAATCGTGCCACTTTGACGGGGAGATTGAGTTACTGGGTATCCCTCCGAGCGAGCGTAATTAAACAAGCGACGCGCATCTCCTTCCCCTATCTCTTCCTTTTCCTTTACCTTTCTCCTACCCCCCTTCCTCCTTTTTCTCACAGCTTCGTAAAGGAAAAAAGGAGGAAAAAAGTGCTGGCGCGCACGCAGAAAGCCGACGCGGAAAACTTCGCTATCTCCAGTCACGATATATCGGGCAAATCCGAGGGGGAAAAAAGAGCTAGGCACGCGTTCGTGGGTATACAGCGCGCGACTTATTGCTAACTGCATGAAGAGAGCAGCTCCCCGAAGTTATTTGCTTTTTGCGAGATTTTTCCGCGTGGATTTGGAAGGATGTGCGAGCACACGGCTAATGGGGGGCTGGAATTCGCGATCTCCGATTGGAGCTGAGCGCGCGAGCGAAAGCGTATTGTGCTCGGGTGGAAAAGTTTTTCGGATTCATAATTGAAGAGAGAAAGAGAAATTTCAACTGTGAGCGCTGGATTCGGGTCGGGGTGAAATGAGAATGACTAAAGCAGTGTTTAAATCTTGGAGATTAGGATTAAGCTTTTTCATAAAAGGAGCTCGTCCGGCGTAGAGTAAAATTAATCACAAGAATAAGAGATATTATTAATTATGGAAAGTTTAATTACTTCTTTTAATTATGATGCTGTAATTATGGTTTTTTCTTGTTTACAAACATCAATATCAGATTCTGTGGTTAAAAAGTATTTAACGCTGTAATATCATAAACAATGTTTTACATAATACACTCCTAAATACTGTGAAAACTCACTTCAAAATTGTATATGAACTTATGAAATTGTTGAAAGTTCTTTTTAAACTTTAGAATATCACGTTTAAATTCGCCAGACCTTTTCTCAAACGAAAAACTTTTAAGAACTAGTTAAGTGCATGCACAAACCAAATAGCATGCATTTAAGCCACTGCCCAACCAAGAAAACTCTCAAGTTAAAATGGACGAGAACCGAAAAATGCAAAACCAATTTCAGTCTCCATTAAAATCTCCGCTCGATACTCCAGTGTGCTGCTCACGCATCTATTAGTAACTTCTATCACCCCCCGTAAAACTGGAAACGCAATCTTGCCAATCCGGGACTGAAAAAGAGTGGAGGCAATCGGCGAAGGGAGAGAGAGCATCAGCAGCGAAACGCCGGCGTGTACTGAGAGTGAGAGCGTATATATAGAGATATAGATAGAGTGAGTGAGCGACTCGATTCGCCGCGAATCCCCGACAGTCAGGCAGAGTAATCCAGGGGATTCCCCGGCTCGCCCTGGGATGGGAGGATTTCGCAGGGAGAGCGAGGACGCGGCCCCGTCTATATATATACTTGCATGTTGGCATACGTACACACGAAAACCCCGGCGGTAACAGGGCGAGGTGCGTGCGCGACGCAGGATAATCAATATCCAGGTGCATGGCTACCGTCGCTGCGCTGCGCGCGGCTCCTGTTCCGATCTTCTCCCCCTGCGCCGCAGTGAGAGGGCAAAAGGAAGGGGAAAGGCGCGAGCCCCTGCGCGAACTACCGGTAGTGCACCTAAATAGTGAACTGTTATCTAGAGTTCTAGTGTTTCGTGCAGGTACTCGATAATGTATTTTTTTTTTCTTTAGAGATGTGCTAATATGATAACGCGGAATATAATAATTATCGGATATTGATTTTTATCTTGTTGAGGCGTTAACAAACACCTTGATGTAGTTAAAATATTTGATATAGTTATCTGTGGAAACGCTAGCTTATACCATTATAGCATGATTTTCAAGAAATGTAATAATATTATAATATTAAAATATTGGTACTGTTATGGGGCTGAGCAGATTTAATGTATTTATTGTAACGTTACACTCAGAAAACGATCTTCTTGTACCAACGAGAATCTGCCTTTCGGAGCAGGATTTCCGTTGAAAACAGGGCCAAGAGAATATCTTCCTATGGAAGGAGGAATTATCTTGCAACAGTAAATCACGTTTCCTGTAGCGGGATGATGATTTTTCGCGCAAGAGGACATTTTTTCACGCAGGAGGAATCCTTTTTTGCATGAAGATTTTCTCGGGAGGAATTTTATTTCAAGACGGGAGGATCATTTATCTGATTTTACCATAAATCTAACCCAGAGATAATATCTTTCTTCAAGATTATGAAACAAATATTGTTCTATAATTGAATATGATGTTTATCAAAATCATCTTTGTTTATTCAGATAAATTTTAAGATATTCGATACATTCATTCTCATTATAATGTAGATTTTTCGCGATTGTTAAAATCTGATTTTACATTCCACATTCTCTCTTCGTAAAAGTTTCCATCGCCAGAGACATTCTGAAATGCCAATTAAAAATGTTTCCTATGATAGATATAACAATGGCTCGTTATCGGAGCACATTCTTTTATAAAATAAAAATGTAAAAAGCTACGAAACAATCGGGAGTATAGCTCAACGTACACTCCGAGTATTACATTTCATATATAAGTATTGAATTCTACAATCAATGCAAACGCATTCTTCCGCGTGGTATGTTTCGACGGCGCTTTAATTTACTTAAAATTCAACGGCACACGGCCTCGCTGAAACATGTATAGAATTTATCCGCTACAACATTTTGATCTCCCGATCCCGTCGCCATTTGCCGTTCATTCGCCAAAGCCCGCGTTTCCGGCAAGCGATAAATAAAAGCCGAACTTAATCTGATTTACTTTATGAGTGGAGCACGCTCGCATCTGTATTCCTTCTAAAAGCGCCGCTCGCCTGACCGCGTCTTCTCGTTTTTCAATCCCTCCTGGTTTTTTTTCGGCTTCCTTCCAACCCCTCGTGTGTACATATACGTCGTGTCGCTCTACGCTTGCCAAGAATTATGGCACGCGCTGCGTACATGATTTAGGGAACAATAACATGCACGGCGTGTACAATAATTCTTGGGAAAATGCGCGCGCGACTATGTGTAACCGGCTGGCCGTGTGTATTTGACTGATATAATCAGTAGGCAAAAACTAATTAATA
>JAPYZO010003870.1:0-11955 GCA_030522905.1 Torymus flavipes | reverse complement strand
GTTTCATTTGTATTTTACCTGAGAAAAAAGGCGTTAGTACTGGTAAAATTCAATCTTATTGCCTTAACTATGATTTTTTGTAAAGTAGACTATAATATGTTAATAATAAATATGTTCATATAATTCAAACGTCTAAACCCTTATACCGTATTGCATAACTGCGCCACAAGAGCATTTACAACATATAATTAATTACCGACGGTGTCGCAACTTACAACACAGATGTTGCCAACAAATAATATATTTGTGAACTTTAAATATACATTAACTTGCAGTTTTTATGCTTCTAAGCATTTTACATGGTTCCGTTTAAAACTATAAACCTAAAACTAAAACTTTATAACTGCTTCAAATATTCGATAACCGATCGCTCAATACGTGCCGGTGCGCTGAATTCGACAATTTGCCCCCAAGCAACTAAACGCTTTTACACGCTGCGAAATTCGCGTAAAGAAATTTTCAGCAAATTCAGAGCTTTCTCTTTGAGAAAGCAATTCCAATCGCGAAAACAAAAAAAGTTCCCGGATTTTTTTACCCTCGAGCACGGATGACAAAAGCCTCTTTCTCCCTCTATATATGTGTCCGTCTGTCTCTTTTCCACCATCCCAGCACTTTTTTTTTGTGCCGTGCAAAAAAAGAGAGAAATTCCCTATCCCGCGCGTGCACGTCGTTTCGTCGAGCTTTGCGCGCGCGCGAGCGCGTAGCAGTAACGGCTCGTAAAAAAATAAAATGTCTCGAACAGCAGTAAAACAAATGGGCCAATAACCATGTGCGCCGGCTTAACCCAGTTCCCTCTCTCTCACCCCTTTCTGTCTCCCTCTCGCTCTCTCACGCTACCACTGGTGAATTACAATCCGATACAATTTTACGAGATCGCCCCGTTCCTGCGCGTCAATGCCTCAGAATGGCCGCGCGCTCCCAGTCATTTCCGGCACTCGCGCTACCCGGCGCATCTCGAATGGGATTTCACGTACATGTGTATACGTACGTATGCATGTAGTGTATAGGTATGTATAGGTGCGCGCATGTATGTCAATGGTGTGTGCGCGCGGTGCACGCTCGCGAGCAAATACTGTAAGCGACGGCGACGACGACGCGCGGCGACGGTGCTTGCGCCGCGTTGAAAGGACGCGCGCGAGAGTTGCTAGTGCGCTGCTGCTCTACTCTCCGCGCGCGCGCGCGCCGTGAAAGGGCGACGTTATTGATGTCGCTACTGCGTCATGTTTCGATGTGACTGCCCGATAAATATATGCATTCGGCGAATTTCACTATGTGCGACACGAGGTATATATGTATGCCGTCGACGATTGGTATAGAGCCCAATGTAAACGTTGTCTCGCGCGTGCAATGCTGTCCAGTTCTGTTGACCCGTTGTAATGAATTTTCGTGTTTGATTTTCTACTGTTTGTTCAAAAATTGTTCTTGGATACGATGAAATGAATTCCATATATTTCGAAAAATAAAGTTTATAAGGTTATAGCGGAGCAATTAAATTTTTATTAACTTATATTGATGAAGTGTAAGCTATAATCTCATAACCTTTTAATTGAATTTTACTTCTTACTAATTGTAAATGACGACAGTGAGATTTTATTTCTTCTAGGTTATTGACAAAAAAATTTCAATGCTAATGATCAGACTTTTGATACACAACTTTGCTGTTTTTCATATTTTCATTCCAATATCGATACTTACTACGACTGAATAGATACAATGATAATAATATACAGTAAAAAGTTTGCTATGTAAATCTCTTATGAATATCTCTAGTAAAACATTTTATTTTTTTACTCTATTTTTTTCTATCAATTTTAGTGGTAGCACATCGCAAAATTTGCCGGAAGTGTTAATAAAATAGCAAATTTAAATAAATTAATAAGTTAATAAAAATAGCAAATTTTGTAGAAACACTAGTACAATGGGTATATGGAGTGGGAACAAACATAAAAAAATAATCCATAATAAATTTATGTCATATTTCATTTTAATTCAGGAGTTTTGTGAAGACTTTGAACACGAGGGTTTATATATTTTCCAATCATAGATTCAGACTTTCAATCATAGTATTCATAGATTATGATGATTAGAGTATCGATCATGACGGAGCATAATTAGTGTTGAGCTCAGTGCTGATCAAAGTTCGCAGCGAAAATGTCCGTGACAGTCAAATATAACAAGTATATTGAAATCTGAGCAATTTTTCGTCACGATAAAAATTCATGTGATACAGCTTAAATGTTTTTTTTTTTTTTTTTAAGAGAGATATATGAAATTCTGTATTGATCTACTATCGTTATTTCATTCAACGTGAACTTGATAGTAATTCTACCTACAAATTTTTTTCGTATCAATAAATTTGAGTTTATAATATTTATATGCAAGATACTATAGAATAAAATGTTTATGCTCCTAAATGGATCATCCAAAATTATTATGACAACGAAATCGCAACTGAAAATATCTGGAATATTGTACTTGATAACCACAATTTAAACTAATATAATTATCCACAAAACTCAACACAATTTCCCTTTATTTTTCAAAACCATTCCAACCGCCCTGACTATTCGGAACAATTAAAAACGTTCCAGTCCGAACAAGCGTGCGTCGTAAAACCTTTGGAACTAGCACGGGAATCCCCGGCGTGTCCACGCGCTGGTATACACCCATGCAGTGCAGTATGTGTGCACCGGCAGCAGCGCACTAAAAGCAAAGGCCCTACGCGCGCGCGCGCAAGTCCGACCAGACTAAAGCGTCGATCGGCTGTGCGCAGCGTAGAACCCGGGTAGGTAGGGGGATGGACCGCTCGTAATAGTTACCGAAAATCCAGGAGATTTCGTCTACGCGAGCGGTGCATTTTCCGCCGTAAGAGAGCCAGGACCGCTCGCACATAAAGAGGATCTGAGAGAGCGCGCCCGGCAAATGCGGGGGAGAGAGAGAGGGCGAGCAGCGTTTGCAGCCGGGAACTCGTTCTGGCTCGCTGGGCTTGCGGCTCTACAAGGGCGTATGGATTTCCAACGAATCGATTTCCGTTTGTCCTTCCAACTTTTGTCCGTATGACTTTCGAATATTCCGCCCCGCTCGCTACCTCTTGGGGTTTGTACACTTTGCGGTCTGCACGCGCGACTGCGCGCTCGGGACTCCGTGTAGTTTGTAGTAAGAAGAGAGAAAGAGATGGCGAACCTCTCATTGTAGTTTGCTTGTTCGGGATGCGGAATTTGTGTTCTCGATGATTTATTGTTGGATAACAAAAGAAGAGTGTTGAATTTTGATGATAAATTACTAAGGTATTATTTTTATAAGGTCATTTTAGATTGAATAAACTGTAATATACGTACTTCTTTAATGATATATTATTTAACATTATCTGGATATTAATGCCATTTTTTCGAATAATAGCGATATCTACATTCAATTAAATATATAATATAATAATTAACCATTATCTTGATAAATTGACATAAAAATATGTTTTTAAAGTTGGTTTTCTTAAAATACAAAATTTCCAAAATTTTGTATTTTCTATAATTTAAATAAAATAAAATAACAGGAAAAATCATCTTATATGAAATGAATAGAGATAATAAATTACAATTGCCAAAGAATTGCAAAACTATCTTCAAAAACTTATTATAAATGACAGTAAAATTATTTACAAGTGGTTATAAATTTATTCATTTTTAAACTCCAAAATATATAATAACCCTATTAAAATTTGATTCTAACTTTTCCGAAACTTTCAAAACTAATCGTTATTTGCGTATACAGAATCCATAGAACTGCAGAAAACGTGCCAAATTGAATTCCCGCATAACAAATCGCGCAGAGCCGATCGTCCCTTCCAATTTTGCGCTCGCTCTACCCAATTTGAGATGGCGCGCGTGAAAATTCCGCGATCTCCCATAGCCATCCGGTTGGCGGTAATTGAAATACAGCGAGCCCCTCGCGTTCGCGCACAGAGAAAGAGAGAGAGCGAAAGCGAGGGAGAGAACACGCAGCTCTATACGCGGCGCGTCGAAGGTGGTTATACTCTCAAGGAGCTACGCCTAACCCGTTATGGAGATGAGCGCGCACGGGGCGGTAGGTAGGCACAGGAGCAGTGCAGCAGCAAGCGACATCTTCTGCATCTGTAATGCGGCTCGATTCTTGCCGCCGCCGTCGCCTCCTTATTTCTCCGCGTACGTACGTAAGCGAATATTTGCTCTTTGTCTACTCGCTTCTTTACGATTCCGCGCTCCTTTGTTCGCGTCTCCGTTTGTTTTTCTGAAATTTTTATTACCCCCCGCGCGCGCGCGTAAGCCTCTTCGCGCCTCGTATCGCGCGACCGCTTTGTACGCGCGCGGAAAGAGAAGAGAGAGAGAGTGTCGACGTCGTCGCGATTTATCGCGCCGCGTTGTTCCCGCTAACCGGTCTAATGTATTCCGAGTGGATTTAAGGAGAAATTGTTGCGTTTACTCGGTATTGCTGAAGGAATATCGTATCCGGTAGAGATAATTGAATATTTTGCTCGTTCGATTGCTCGGAATATTCTTTCATTCAATTAGCATGTCGATTTGAACGTTGAGAAATTGTTTTTAAAAGAATCGAAAAATGAAATTGAAATTGGTAATATGTATGTGCAAGGAAAAGTTATTAAAACCTCCGATCCAATTATTTTATATATCATAAAGATAATTAAATAATTTCACTTTGCACGGAGTTTCGTTTCCGTCTCTCCTCTACTATATAAGATAAAAGGGCTCACAGGATTTGTTACGTAATATTGTGTGAAAAAGAAATATCAATTTTGCTGCAAATGTCAATCACTTAGGCAAAATATTTCAATAAAATTCATTCGCTGCTTACATTATTCATTATATGTAAAATGCCGTTGAAAATAACGACATTGCGAATGATATATGAATCCCAAAATAAATTTTACACGCGAAATCATGAATAATTTAAAAAATGTATTCTCCCTTTTCACGCTTATACTGAAGCATTATGAATATACATTTGAATTTTATTAAATAATAACTATTATATTAAAAATGACTGACGAATTTCGTATACAATATGTGAGATAAAATTATCTCTGTACAGTGACATTTGAAATAATCAGAAGCATATAAAACATAAAATCATTAAAAGGTTCATTTATTGCATCGGAAAAATCTATTTCCAAAGCATGTAAATCGTATAGAAAAAAAATGTTATATCGAAACACCAAAAAGCTCTCATGAAACAATATTTACAAGGACTCTTTCAAATTCCACTTCCGTGCTAAAATTATCGTTAAGTCAATAAATTTCGGCATATATACATGGGGCGGCACGCGCGCGGGTCCCGTGTAAGCTGCGAGAGCGCGCAGTCTCACGCGCGCGCCGAACTTTCCGTGCACTACACAAAAGTGAATTCCGCTGCTACTGCAAAAAAGGAGAGGCAAAAGACCGGCCGGCGGCGGCGGTGGCTGCGCGCTCAGAACTTTTTCCGATAACTTTCCCTGCGCGCGCTCGTCGTCAGTATTCCACGTTCCCCGCGGGAGAGTCGCGGAAAAAAAATCGACGTCCTTTGGCCGCTTCATGTAGCGCGAGACACACACACATACACACTCGTCTCGTCTCGAAAGAGATAAAAATTCCAAAGTGGACGCACGGGCAAACGAGCTTTTCATGCGCGCAGATAATTGCTCGGACCGAAATTTTTCCTCCGTTGAGGAGCGAACCGGAAAGAGAATAGAAGGGCATGTGTATAGGGGGAGAGGAAAGCGCGCCGAGCGGAGAACAATCGCGTGGAAAAAAAGTTTCAGTGGAGAACGGCCGCACGCGCATGTACGAATGAAAATCTATTTTTGTGTATATATGAGGTTGCGCTTTTTTTTAACTTGGCAATATTTTTTGTCCCTTTTGTGCGGAAGGGAAAAAGTAGTGTTTGTTCGAATGTATGAATGCGTGCGCGGGGTTTGAACAAGAATTTTCGTTTATTTAGTTTTATTTGGACGGGGCACGCGGTAAAGGGCGCGAGTATGCACATATACCTGAATCGAATTTTCAAAAGTTTACTTTATGTAACAGAGTGTTTTTTTTATGACGACTTATATTGCAGCTCAAAAATTCGGAAAGTTATATTGATAAATTAAAAATGGAAAACTTTTTTCTTTAAATAACTTGGTTGCGTAAGAGGGTTTAAAGCACTACTTAATAGATTTCTTTGTATAGTAAAAAAAAAGCTTTCCTGACCAAACACTTTTTTAGTACTTTTGAAGTAAACTTAAATTAAGATAAAAAAAAAGATAAAAGTCTTTTTCCATTGCGAAGGATTTTTGAAAAATGCTTTGAAGCTTTTCATATAATGGTCGGTTTTCCCTTGTTGTTACGGGCTCAGCTCGACTAATAAAATATAATATATATCATTACATTCACGAACTTTTCATAAGTATTTTGCAAAATAATAAAATGTTGAGGTTGCTTGACTGTATTAATATTTCGAAAAATGGATAATAATTTAGAATCAATTTATTGTGATTTTTTTTTTCAATTCCACTAGATCTAGCATTGCAACATACTCTAGTTTTCAGAATAATTGGAAAAGAAAAGGGACAAAACAATTCAGCGTAATCAGACATTTAGAGCACAAAAGGCGTCACGTTTTCCTCGCTCGACTTTTTTTCCCCAAAAGAAGAAAGTGTTCGGTAAAATGAGTCGCGCGCACACGCTTGTTTCGCGCTTTGCGAAATACAAAAGTCGGTAAAGTAATACACGAGTGAGAGAGAGAGAGAGAGCGAGAGAGAGAGAGAGAGAGACGAGAAGGAAGTGGCTTCTTTCGCTGCGGGGGTTGCGCGCGCTCCCTTTTCACCTGCTACTACGGTTACAAGAATGGCCGTTTTCCTGGCGACGTTTCGCAACGGCGGCAGCGACTCACGTCCATTGTTTCTCAAGTTTTGTTGCGACCTCTTTCGTTTAGTCATTTCTCATGCAATTGTGTACTTCTTTCCCTGTTTTCATGCGAAGTTTCATACCTCTCACTTTATAACCAGGCAACGAGAGAGAGAGAAAGAGAGAGAGAGAGAGAGAGAGAGAGAGAGAGAGAGAGAGAGGGGCGGGGGGGGGGGAGAGGAAAAAACGAGAAAATCTCGTTTCTTATTTGTCCTTTCCACCCCTTTCACTTGGGGCTGTAGTGCATTATTCAACTTAGATTTTCACGCACAGCAGTCAAAAACTTTCTTTTTGTTTCAGAAAGAAATGTTGATAAAAACATGATTATTAGAAATAAGTCTATCCTATTACGCGAATGTTTTAAATGTTGCAAAATTTACCTCATTTTATTTTTTTGAAGACTTTTATTTTCACAAATCCTACCAAAAATTTTAATTTTCTACAGCTCAAACTTAAAATTGTTATAACATTGCGTTTGCAATTAATCATATTTGAAACTATTAAGGTTAAATTTTATTTTATTTCATCTAGAGATAAATATGATACATAAGATACATTTATGAATTAAAAGTTCTTCAAAAAGGAGAGTAAATTTAAGTTGTGATATTATAAAAGGCATAGCGAACATATTTTCCTGAGCCCTAAATTAAACCCAAATGTATTTTTAAAGTAAAGCATTTAAATTTCTATTCATTATATCGATTAGTTTGTTTTAAATCTCATTTTGTCATTTTGTTATCATTCAATTAGAGTTAATTGACTTGAAACGGTTCAAATTTGAACAACTTACACCGTTTTACACTAAAAGTAGTTTGAGTCCAATAAATCTTAAATATAAATAAGAGAAACAATATAAGTGTGCATTTATTACTTCAAAAGGCTTACAGTCAAGTAGTATTTTGTAATTTAGTACAATAGCAACATATTTTATAATGTCCTGTAACAATCTGCTTGACATTTTAAAATTAGGAAGAATAGAATTTTAATGTGTTTTTAAAATAAATGATGTATTGTTAATAACCCTTCGACCACAATACATAACCCGAATGTCGGAAATTCGACATTAGCAGCTAGCTTGTTAAAAAAATAAATGCAATACCTCTTGCAATACAAACATTATCACATAGTCCAGATGAAATTCTTGACAATATAACCTTGTTCAGTTGCTAACCTTGGCAAAATTATTTCTTAAATTACCCCAGTTCCATAGATCTACACTCAACAAACACTCAAAAATGTTCGTAAAACTAGTTGAAACATTAATCTTTTTTTATATGCGCTACACATCACAACAAATACGAGTATTGCTTCACTTAAACTCTCTAATTCGTCCACTTTTACGAGTCTCTCTCAACGCCCGAAAGTTTAACTCCACTTTGCCGCTGCTGGATTTGCGAAAAAACAATTACTTTGTTAAATCGCGAGCTATAAAGAAAACCAACAACTCGCTAAACAGTACATTCGCCGGCCGCTCGCGAAAAGCTTTTTCGCTCGCTCTTCCACCCGCTCTCTCTCCTCCTCAACGCAAACTTCGCCTTTATCTCGCCAAAACAGTTAAACTCAACAGCCCTCGCGAGGCGGGCGAGCCCTCTCTCTCTCGAATTTTTTGCGCGCTCGTACTCTCTCAACATTTCTCCGTTCGCTCTCTCCGCGACGTCTTTTTTTTCACTCGACCTTAGAGCAGTGCGAGTGAGAGAGAGAGACCAAAGAATAAAAACACTCTCTTGAGGAGGGTCGCCGCGGCAACGGCTACAGAGAGAGAGGGAATCGTAAAAGCTCTCTCCCCCAGTGCACCGGGATGACAAGTTTACGCGGGGGCGGCCGGAGAGCTGAAGAGGGCCGCTGCTGCCGCCGCCACCGCGGCTGCATTGTCATAGCCCGGCGTATCTATTGTTCGGAAGTTAGTCAGCCGCGCGCGCGCGCGTTCGCCTCTAGTGTTACATAATAGTTGCCGGCATTGTGTCTTTCGATTGCATAATTTTAGTCATAGACGATGCAGCCGCCGGCGTCCCTATACTCTCCGCGCGCTCGTACGATCCCAGGGGGGAGACCGCGACGGACGTAATTTCCACGTGTAGCGACATGCATATGCATGCGTGCTTTGTAACGCATGCGATAAAAGAGCACTGCGATCAGTAAGTACTTATTGGTGGAACATCGAGCAAACGCATCTTTCTCTTTTTTTTTTTTTTTTTTTTAATGAAGCGGAGTTCGTTCGGTATTTCAGGCACGGATATTAGATATAATTATATCGTGAAATCGGGCAGAGGATGATGATATTCTGATGTTTCGTCAATTTTCGTATTGAATTATGTCGGATATGAGAATAATACAAATTTTGTTAATTCATATTATTACGACAATAATTGATAATTTGATAACGGTTTAATTTTGGTAAATGTCTCGGATGACATATTGTGTTACGTGTGGATACACGTACGAATATAGAAGAACGAAATAAGCAAGGCGACCGATTACAATATGATAGCGTTTTTTACTCTCGAGTCGGCGGCTCTGGTTCAAGCCCAGGGTCTCCGTCACTTTTTATTATTAATAAGTTATGAGAGCTTACACTCGTAATAGTTGAACTTATAAATATTCTGTTCAAAATCAGTTTGACATTAAGCGGGTTCGTCAAATTGAACCAGATTCAGTCCTATTATTTGGAAACTTACCTTTTTTTGTGAAATACTCAAGACAACCTGTCATCCTTGTTATAAGAGTTGCAGTATGCACCTCCGCAGATGTTTCTAAAATTGTATACTCTAATTTTTAAGAAATTGTTACGGAAATCCCAATATTTCATTGCAAGTTACTCAAATTATAGTTTACTCGATATCGTTACGGAAGTTTCTCTCCATTTCACGTCAGCCATAATACGTATTTAGTATAATTTTCAGGAAGGTGCCATTTAAAAAGTTATTCTGATATTCTTACGCTGAATTAAATATCAACGTCAAATTTCTTTTAATCACTAAAATAAACACAAATAATATTTAATTTAATGAAATAATATTATATTTCATTAACAAAATTCATATATTCGGAAAATACAAAAAAAAAAGAAGAAAAAATAACAAACAACAAAACAGAATCAATCATACACGCTGAATGGCCGAAAAACATTTCACCCCTGCGAGCTCGCAAAAATTCGCCATACCAACCCATACTACGCAGCAGCCAATACACACTGGTCAACTCTGCTTTCGCACGAGAGGCGCGAAAAATAATTTTCCAGTCACGATTCGGTCCGGAACGAAAACACAATACGAAAGCATTTCCTCTCCCTTTCCAACGAGCTCTATATATACGATCGAGAGATATATATCGGGTTCACGGGTGCGCGCCGTTCTTTTTTCCCTCTAAAAAGAGAGAGTAGGGAAGAAAAACGCGCGCACGCGTCGGCGACACGTCCATTCAGGTTAGTTTTGCTCGCCACCTATTACTAATACAGCGTCGAAAAAGTTCTTTCGTGCCCCCGCGCGCACTGTTACGCGCCCCTGACAACCTTTTCATTCGGACGGCGCGCGTACGAGTGAGAGAGTGAGACTTACAAGGTTCTTTTTCGCGCCCTCGAGCCTTTCAGCGTCGTTCGGCTTTGGCTCTTTCTCGTTCTCTTTCTTTCTTTCTTACCAGCTCTCTTTTGCACGCACATACACGTGTATATATATATATATTCGGCAGCCCGGAGAAAACCGCTGTGAAGCTCATTTTCCGACTTCCTTTCCTCTGTCTCTCTCTCTCTCTCTTTCTCTCTCTCCCTCTCTCAATTTTTTGCAACTTTGCGCTACGCGCGTTTCGCTCTTTTCTTTTCCCCTCCTCTTTGCACGCAGTGCTGGTAAAATCTCAAGTGGAAGCGGGAGAGAGCGCCTGCGCACCCCAAGTCTTAAATTGAATTTTTGCGCTCGTCGAGTATGTTTAAACTGCTGAAATTAAGAAGTATAATGGAGTGTTTTATTCGCGTTGTGGTACTCAAATACGCGGGTTTATCTACCAGTCTGTTATTGCTTTCGGTCGAGATACGGAAGTTCTTTAAATGAAGTTTGCTCAATATATAGCAACAATATTTTCCTTCTGGTCAATAACTGTATCCCGCTGTATTGTTAGAGTTAACTTGTATAAACTGGATATGAAATTAGTAAAATTGAACAGTAATGTGAATTTTAGTTTGTTCTTTATTAAAGAGATTACAATTTTAACTTTAAAAATATCGTGTAAAATAAAACTATATAAATATGCATTACCATATATAAATTTGAGTTCATAATAATTAACTTCGTGAGCATTAGAATATTAATGATATGTTATAGTAGTTGGCTAGATCCCATAATACACTCAGAGCGTGCTTCCCTATTGGAATCCGATACTCGACTTAGCAATATCTAGTGAATAAGCGTACTCTGATGAAGAAGAGTAACTGCATAACGCTCTAACTTCAGCACTACCAACTACCAAACCCTAATTGACTGGGAAAGGATAGCTTGTATCGTTGATTCATAGCGAAATTTACATGAAGGAGCAGAGCAAACTGGTGTAGATTTGGCAGGAGACAATTTTGTGCCATCTTCTTTTAGCAGTACTATAGATGCTGGCCGCAATAGCCACTTTCCCAAAATAATAAAAGAAATTTTTCAAGTAAACCTTCCACGCAGGTTTTACTTCATACATGAAGTTTTAATTTATTTTAGAACATTGTAGAATAATTTTTAATTTTCTCATCTAATCCAAATAATTTAGTCAGCTAGCTGACTAAATTATTTGGATTAGATCAGAAGCTAAGCTAATTATTATTAGCTAAGCCTAGGCTTAGCTAATAATAATCAAAATACTAAATTAATAGCGCTTTGCAAGAAAATTTGGAGGTAGAGGGATTCCAGTACTTATAACATATCTTAGGTATAAAAAATATTGATTTGATAGAATTTCATTATTTTGACGCAGACTGCTATAGTTGAATTTAAGGTAATTAAAAAATCTGTTAATTAAAATAATCGACTCACTATTGCTAAATCAATACAAATGATTAATTATATCAAATAGA
>JAPYZO010003869.1:0-12001 GCA_030522905.1 Torymus flavipes | reverse complement strand
ATCGCACGACATGAATTATCGCCCTCGCTACGCTCGGGCGCTAACTTCGTGCCGTGCAATAATGGGCCACTTAAGTCACACGTATCGTAATGTACTATTATAGCACTGTATGACCTAAGCCCGCACTTAGGTCACGCCTATATCTCTGACCTAAGTAGTACTTTTTTGCACAGTGTTTATCACACTCGCTACGCTCGTGCGCTAACCTCATGGTGCAAAAAAAGGACTACTTAGGGCACAGATAGGCGTGACAGTGGGCTTAGGTAGGCAGTGCTATAAAATTTCCAAAATACTATTGTTTTTAAGGTTTATAATTGTATTTAGTATTTTTGGCCTACCCTGTTCTATTACATTAGTTGTCTGATGAATTACGTCTTTTTTTATGTGTACGACTACACCATCTGATTTGTTTATGTGACTATTGTTATAATATATATTGTACCCATGTAGTTTCTAATAGATAGTGTTCTAAATTACCGGTTTCAGCACAAACTATTACATAGGGTTTGATTTTGAGCCTCGTATTCAAGATTTGTAATTTCTCATAATTAGTTTTTTAGCCTCTTATATTCAAATATAAAATCAAATTATCTGTTGCTTTTCTGTCTTGATTAAGAAACTTCAAATCGTTATATGCGATCTCCTGTTGATATAATTGTTTATGTATGTCTTCTAATACTTCACGATTCTGCGCCATATGTTGCACTTGGTGTTGTTGGTGTTGCATTTGGGCTGGTTCCGATGCTAGGGACACTTTTGTAGATTAATGAGAAGATTCCCTCTGTCGTAGATTTATCGTAAACAGTTTTGGTAGTTTCCATGCCGATACTTCAGTTCTGCTACGTTGGTTAGCTACAGCTGCCCTCTGTTGTATATTTAGTTGAGTCGGCCTTGCTGGTTTCCAGGTCGGCATTTCAGGTTTAATTGGGTAATCGGTTGCGTCTATATATTTTTTTATCTTGTTTTTAATTATTTCACATTTACTCATATCAGATGGAGAATGATTAGTATTTAAGTTTGTTCTGTATGTTTTGTTACTAAAGATACAGTTTGTGCATTTTGTTTTGTCACTATTACATTTATCATTTATTTTATGCATATTTGTTTGTTGTGGCATTTTTTCCCATTATGACCTAACCTTCCACAGTTGCAACATGGTGAAATATTTATTAGATCATAAAAAATACATCTTTGGTGTCCTACAAAAAGTCTTTTATCGTTCTCTCTGACCAACTTGTATGTTTCAGGTAATACTTCTATTATAACAGAGCTAAGTTTTGTTTTTTCATTTGTGTACATGTGTAGAATTGTACTTGCGGTGTTTGAGTCACTAAAGTTTCTTATGTTTATATCATTTTCAATTTCTTTAATGTCCATCTTTGTATAGTTGTCTATGCCAGCTATTTTTATTTTTGGGTTATTTAATCTTTCAGCAGCTATATCACACTTTGGTCGTTTTTTTAAGTACTTTTTCAGCAGCTTGTATACTCTCAATGTTAATACAGTTAACTATGATATTACTTTTATTTTTAGTATATATATTTTTGATTTAAATGTTCTTTTCTCTCACTAGACATCTTGTTACTGTATTTAAAACTTTACCTTCTTCACATTTGCCAATTTTAACCACAATTTTTGGTATCTTTTTTGGTTGTATTTGTATTTTTTCCTCCTTTGTTACTTCTGCGAAAGATTTTTATGTAAATTGGTTATCTGTTACTTTTTCTTTATATTTTTCAAGCAACTCGTGTAATAGTTTATGTTTGTCTTGTAATTTTTTATTCAGTTGTTTTAGTAACGTATGTTCTGCTATAATCACTTCATTCTCACTTATATTTTTTTGCTGCATTATTTTTAACAAGTTTTTTATTATTTATTACTTCAACTATTTCGTTGTCGTATAAAGCAAAAATCAATTTAGCCTTGCTTTTTAGAGCTTAGTGGTCCTTTTGATCTCGTGTGTTTGCAGTACTCATCTTCGGTTCTCAAATCGTCGCCGCTATGCGCTCGGGTGCTAATTTCACGTCGTGCAATAAGGGACATATAACCTCATCAATTAGATTCACAATAGATTAATCATTGTGAATGCTTTTATAGTTTGCAAAAATTTCATCCAAATCGGTCCAGTAGTTTCGGAATTATCGCTGGACAAACATAAAAAAAAGACAGATCGAATTAAGGGGGTACCGCACTATACTAACTCTGTTTTATCAGCGGAACATTTAAAAGTAATTAATATAGTAATGGGATAGCGATTTACGCCTTGAACAAATTGAGTTGCCTTGCATAATCCTGTTATAGGTACATCTTTCTACAAAGTTTCGAGCCAAAAAAACGACGACACCTTTGTTTATTTTTGGAACTAAAATTAACGAAAATTGACCAAATTTTATTACAAGAATAAACAAAGGTGTCATCGTTTTTTGTCTTAAACCTTCGTAGAACGATGTATTAGAGGATTACTCAGAGCAAGTGAATTCGTTTAAGACGCAAATAATTATCCTTTTATTAATGTTAATTATTTTGACATGTTCCGCCGATAAAACAGGGTTAGTGGTAAAGTAGGACGATTACACTACTTTAAGAACCTCTTCCTTTTTCGAAGTCGGTTAAAAAATAGGTTTAAATAATAATGTTATATCAACGCTGTATGTCTCATACTCAAATTTTTGGTTGCCTGTTAACAAATGAAATCGGTTATGCACAGAATTTATCTAAAGCAAATATTTAATGATCGATAACGTTTTCAGATTGTTAAATTGTCATATTCGGCGTTCAATCTTCTACAGAAAACTTCTTGAATAATACATAACTATACATACTTTTTACTATAAAAGACACACTGTTAAAGATTAAAACTATATTTTACGTAAAATAAATTTCCATCAATAGATAGGTATACAAATATTTATGTAAATAAATTAAAATGTTGTTATTAACCCTTTCAGTCACAACCACCACTACAGTAGCGTCTTCTTTCCTCTTTTCATTGTTTCATCGTCCTTTCTTCATCGTTTCTTTTGTATTCTTCGCCAAATCTCGCAGTGTTTTGCATTTTTAAGTGGTTAAAAGTCTTATCTTTGAAATATTCTGGATTTTTTGCAAATTTAATCAGAAGCTTGAATTATAATTTTTATAAGTCGAAACACTAAATACATTATAAGATTGCTATAGGGCGCGCAGGATTTACAATAAAATTGGTGAATAAAATGAATTTGCAGCTAGATGAAATGTGTATAACTGAATGGGTGGTGTTTTTTCTACTTATCGATACTTCAGAAACAGTACATACACTCACAAGTGCATGTACTTGAATCAATAATACAGACTTACACCCGGCTAATTTTTGCTGCTTGCAAAATGTGATAGCAAAAAAGGAATTATCACGGCATCAATAATTAAATTTGATTATAGACTAGTAAAGGAAAAAAATTCAAAATTTGTATTACGGCCTGTATATTCATATCGAAGGATGATGGATGACGAATTATGTCCAGTAGAGAAAACGTTCTTATCCAATATCTACTGAATTTATAGTCAGTGGTTGAAGAAGAACAGACAGTAAATGCTTTAATTTACGCAACGCATAGTATATCATCTAAGTATAATAAAATCGAGATCAGAGCTTGGCATTATTCGTCCGCAAAATTACTGTCGAATTCCAGATTCATTTTTATCGTGGTTATTAGGTCTCTTCAATAACATCTTTTCTTCAGGCATTTTTCCTTCAGATTGGAAGGTTTTTAAAGTCTGCTTTATTCCTAAGCCCAATGCAGAAAGTTTTAGACCTATAGCGTTAGCATCCACTATTCTAAAAACTTTTGAGTGTATTTTAAACGATAGATTGATGTGGTCGATTGAAAATGAAAGTATTCACCCTAGGTTCTTTAATAAGTTTAGACGTGGAAAATCATACCATGACTGTTTAGCCAACTTATATCTAGACACTATCATTGCTAAGGAAAGATTAGAACTATTGGGTGTTTTGGGTCTTGATTTAGAAGGTGCTTATTACAAAGTAAAAGATTAAAGGTTAAATTGATACTTAAAGATTTATAGGTTACAGATTTAAAGGTTTTAATTGATACTTTGAATGAATTAAATTTTCCCCCTAAAATCAAATCCTGTATATATAATTTGATTATTGATCGAAAAATTTTACGATTCTTTAATAATCATCTCTTTAGAGTAGCATATACCAATAAAGGCCTACCCCAAGGATGTATTTTACCTCCCCTTCTTTTTAACATCTACCTTTATGCAATTCATAGGGTTTTAGGTTTAGATATTTAGATAGCCTCGGTTTTGCTGATGATATCTTAATATATTTTCGGAGTTCTGATCCTCAAATCATATCAGATAACCATAATTCTACTATTAACTCTTTAAATAATTGTTTTAAGAACAAATCCCTTAAAATTGCATTGAATAAGTGTTCTTTTACCTTTCCTGGATACGATGCAGAAATGATTAGGCCGGATTCATTTCACATTAATTTGAATAATCAATCTATAAGCAATGATAGTTCCTTCAAGTATCTTGGTGTTATATGGGATAATATTCTGCAATGGGAATCCCATATTAAAAAAACGGCCAATTCGATCAGATTAGGTTTAAACATGCTTACTTCTTTGTGTAAGAAAAGTTGGGGAATCCATCCACAAACAGCTTTATTATTTTACAAATCGATTGTTAGGCCTCGATTAGATTGGGCTTCATATCTCTTTGCAAACGCGTAAAGTAATTGGATACGTAAATTAGATGTTTCTCAAAATACGGTTCTTAGAATATGTTTGGGTAGTTTGATTACTACTCCTATTAACATCTTACACCACTTATCAGGAATCTCTACACTCCGAATTAGAAGATATTATCAATCTAAAAATATGTTGTTGTGGTTTTCTTTCAGCCATTCTAATATGATTTTACCAAAAATTCACTACATCATCAACTGCCTACCTAATTCTAATTGCAGTAAGAGAATAAGTTGTTATGGATTGCTATACGACTGCTGGAAATATCTAAAGATTCATACATATAATATTCTGCGTTGCCGTTGTCTTCCTACTTTTCACGTACTCTTCAAAACTTTGTTTCTACATCACATCATAAATAATACCTGTCCTATTAAAAAATCTCAGGTGAGATCTCATTTAAGAACACATCTGATTTCTCATGCCAAAATCTTATGTGACCTATCTTAGAAAAATAATTTACATAAGAACTCAGGTGAGAAATCAGCTTAGTTCTGAAAAATTTTCCAAGTCAATAAAGATAAAATTAGATGACCTCCCTACTATAAATTTTTACCTGAGATCTCACCTGAGATCGCATCTGAGTTTTTGAAACTTGTTTATTTGTTCTGCAACTTGTTTATCTTTTTGTTCGCAAGTGTAGATGAGATCTCAGCTGAGATATCATTTGAGTTTTTGGAATTTAGAATTATTTTAGTTGGTAAGTGTAGATCGAATTCAGTTAAGATTTCAGATGAGATCTCAGCTGAGTTTTACGTGCGAAGAAACGCCGGGAGCACGGCCATGGTATAGTGCTTACCAGCGTCACACAGCCGTCCGCCAAGAGTCGCACGAAGTGCTAATAGTCGTTGTTTCCGAGGGTCCCACTTAGAGATGCAAAATGACAATATCATAAATTTTTGGACGGTCCATTCCCCGTCTATTGACGATCGCAGGACCAAAAGAAAAATGACGGAATTTGTCACAAATTTCAACGTTTGTTAGGAAGGTTAGGTCATCTTATAAAATTACGTAGAACATTCGTCCGTTAAATTCTTTACAGCTTCAAAAATGTGAGAGCGTGCAAGTGCAACGTGCTTTTTAGCTTTAGTTTGTACTTATTAGTTTAAATATGTACATACATAGTAGTAAATATTGTACATAAGAAGCTTGTTTTTTATCTGTTATAATTAAAGGTAAATTACTTTGTCATTGCTACATTCCACTTAAATACTTTTTGCTCCATAATTGAGGTTACGTTATTGAAACAATATTACATTTTTTTCAGAATCATCAAAATGAAATTGATAAAGATAATTCAGGCTAATTTTACTTTGGTACCTCATGGACCAAACAAAAAATTAGATTTATATAAATGCAATCATTGTGTCAAAGAATATGCATATCACGTTACTAGACTAAGTAATCATTTGAAAGAATGTAGAGGGTGCCCAACAAAAATTAAGCAATTAGTTGAATCCTCTACGTCTAAAAAAAAATCAAAAAGCAACAAAAGAAAAAGAGAGAACTCACCTAGTGAAGAAAGTGAAAATGAAAATGATCAACTTCCTTTACAACCGATAGAAGGCAATAGCCAACTAAATATCAAATCTAAGACCTTAAAGGTAGATGAATTTATGATAAAATAAGTTCTTCTCAGCAAAAGCAATGCCAAGAACTGCTGGCTAAAGCAATTTACGCTTCTGGTGAGATTATGAAGTAAATCTTAAACTAATTATTACTTATGCTTATTTGTATAAATTTCATCATTAATTCATCTTTATAAATCATCCAATTATTATTTAGAATTATGTGAATGTTCCAGGTTGTCCACTATCAATGACTGAAAATGTTTATTGGAAAATGTTTTTTAAGTCACTCAAACCATCATTTGATATCCCAACATGGCATGATCTTTCAAATAAAGTATTAACTGAAACATTTGATAATGTCACAACCAGAGTTCGTAAAAGAATAGAAGATGCAGCTTCAATAGCAATACAGTGTGATGCATGGTCAAATATCCGCAATGAAGGTATTATCAATTTTATATTAAACACACCTGCACCTGTTTTTTTTTTACAAAACGGTCGAAACCAAGACTGAGAGTCAAAATGGAGAGTACTTAGTCAATCAAATTAGTGCTGTTATTGATGCTGTTGAATCAACAAAGGTCATGGGAGTTTGTACTGACAATGCTGCAGTTTGTAAGAAGGCTTGGAGAATTATAGAACGTAAATATGAAGATGATATTATATCTTGTTATGGTTGTACTGCCCATATCATGAATTTACTGGCTAAAGATATAGCAGATCAACCTAGTGCAAAAATTATTTTAAAGAATGCAACATCAATAGTAAATGAAATTAAAAAATCACACATTTTATTATCACATTTTAATCAAATTCAAGATTCAGCACCAGTATCCGAGAGAGTGAAAATCCCGTTAAAAATATCTGTTCTGACTAGATGGAGTTCGCAGTTATTTTGCTTAGAAAGCTTAGAGGTTAATAAATATAATTTACAACAATTGGCAATATCAAAGGTTGGAGAGAAGATAAGTAAAAATAATAAACAGGTGATTCTTGACGAAGAATTTTGGATCAAAGTAAAGAAATTAATCAAAATATTGCAGCCCATTTCAGTACATATAAAAAAACTTGAAGCAGATCAATCCGTCATAAGTGAAGTTCCATTAATGTTTTATACATTAAAGCATTGTTTAGATCAAGAGTTAAATGAAAATCGGTCTATTTTTATATACCAGGAAATGCAAGACACTTTAAAAAATGCAGAACAACGTAAACAAATGGCACTTACCCCAGTACATTACGCAGCTAACATTTTAGATCCAAGGTAGTAAAGGAGTAAATTTGAATTCTGAAGAATTTTCTGCTGGTTCAGATGTAATACATAAACTTGCAACGAAATTTGATGTTGAAAAAAATAAAGTTCTGCTTGATTTACTAGAATATAATGGAAGCAATGGTTTATGGGGGAAAGATTATGTTAAATAATCTGCGAAACTAGCAGCCTAAGTAAAATAGCAGTTGCTATTTTGCAATTGCCATGCACATCAGCTGCAACAGAACGCTCATTCAGCACATATAGCTGGATCCATAATTCAAAAAGAAACAGGCTTAAAGCTGAACGTGCAGGAAAGATTACCTATATTTCTCACAACTTAAAATTACTTGACAAAGAAAAGGTTATAAAATCAGAAGAAAAAGAAGAAGAGGAAAGTGACAATGAAAGTTTAGTTTTAGAAGATGAGTTTATAAGAAGAACTGAATATGATTTTATAACTGATAATACTGTGCTGGAAGATATAGAAGATGTTCATGCAAATCATGTAAATGATAATGAAACTGATGCGGAGCTTGTATCTGAATCTGTAGAGGTGAACTCTAATGTACAAGATGTATCTAGTCATGCAGAATCACAAAAGCTTGATAAAAATTTAAGTATATGTATATTTTGAAATTTTATTATTCATTACCTAAATTTGAATGTAAAAAAGAATATATATCCTGTAATGTCATTCCGGAAATGATCTAGTCCTTTAATTTTTCTTATAAGACAGCGTTTAATACCCGTGGAATATGTACGCCAAAAGGCGTGAGAGGACGCGAATAAGTAAATTAGTTATAAACAATTTAAGTGGCATAATTACATGTTAAATGGGCTGCCTCATTCAGAAAATGATCTAGACCTTTGATTTTTCTATGAAGACTTCGTTACATATATTAAAGTGGCATGTCAGAATTGCTGTGAAAAAAATCAAAATGCGTAACTTAGTTCTCGAATGATATAATACATTCACCTTGTACTATTTTGCACCTTAAATTTGTGGTAACTAATTAATCCATACACGCAGCCTACAATTATTGAAGAACGCATTCGTGTCATATTAAAGAATAATTGCTAATATAAATCAAAGATCTATCTCATTATCAGACTGAGATAGGACGTTTAACAAGTATTATTGTCACTTAAATTGTTTTTAATTAATTTACTTACTCGCGCCTCCTCACAGCTATTGGCGTACATATTCTAGGGTATTAAAGGACGCCTTCGAAGAAAAATCAAAGGACTAGATCATTTCCTATTAAGGTAGCAGATTCGTAATAAAAGCTTTAATTTGCGCGAAAATCGTCTTCAGGGCAGGCGCGTGCAGACCTACACTGATCTCGCCGGAGTTGGTACCTTTTTATGCGCTTGCTCGAGTTGGTACCTTGTTCCTCTCAGCCAACGATTTAAACTAAGCTATCTTAAGTTACAACGCCCTCTTAATTATTAGATATCACTTTTTCTGTACGTACGCAAATCGACAAACTTATACGAGCTCGAGGGCTCGTTTGAGCTCCAGGCTCGGGTCAGACTCACGGGCTTGTTTCAGCTCCAAGCTCGGCTCGAGCAGCTCGAGTTTGCGACTCCGAGCTCGAGCCGGTTCGAGCGCGCTTCTGCACATCACTAGTTATTAATTAATAAAAAAATTCGATTATAATAAAGTACACACAAAGTTTTTCAATCGTAACATATTTAAGATAATATTTCTCAAATTGCGAAGCAGTAGTGGTTTTTCGTTGATCAAATTCTAATAACGTTAAATAATACTTTGCTGTTCAAAAAAATTGATTAAAAAATTGATACTGATCGGGTAATTGCTACTTTAGTGATAAAATATATCTTTTTAGAAAGTTACAACTATTAATTGACTAGAACAAGTTATATATCTTGAAGTTTTACTTTTTTTATCTATTGTGGTTCAATTGTTATAGTTGAACAAATAAAAGAGTGAATATGGCAGTACAGCTTGAAATGTGAAAAGCAATGTTTCTTAAATAAAAAATGAAAATGATACTAATGCGCAATAAATTAAAAAATGGTTTAATACAGATCATTATTTCTCGATATGTGTGGATGAAGGAACGGACATTAGTAAAAACAAAGGCTTAGAGTAATCGTTGTTTGTTTTTTACACCCCGTTCTTCAAAAAATAATTACACGATTATGGGCATTTGTCTCGGTGTTTCCTGACGAGCCAGATTCTGAAGAAGCGCCGAAAGCTGGATCAAAAAAATTGTTTGAAATTATAAAAGATTCATTTGAATCGAAAGGAATAACCCTCAGAAATATTTTCTCAATCTGCTTTGATGGATGTAACACTATGATTGGAGAACGGAGTGGGTTAAAAACTTTGTTAGAGCAGGCGGTTCCTCACATGCTTTGTGTGCAGTGCCCAGCATATATTTTAAGCAACTACACAAAATATGCTTTGAAGGAGTTGCCACCGGAAGTTTTAACTTTATTACAAAAATTGAACAAATTATTTAAGAGTTCAAATAAATGTAAGGAATTAGATAACATACAAAAACAATTGGATATAAAGCGAAATAAAATTCTGCGTCATGTTCCAACTCGGTGGCTCTCCTTAGAGGAAACCGTAAACCGGGTGCTTCAGCAGTGGGAACACTAAGTGAACTATTAAATCGTTTAATTGAAAGAAATGAAGCAGCAGGGATAGAACTATGACAACTGATGAACCACCCTGATATGAAAGCTTATTTATATATGCTGAGTCATATTTTAGGAAAGATGAATTCCTTAAATAAGACATTTCAACGAAAAAGTTTTGTTATTCACTTCATTGGCGAAGAGGTTAAAAAAACCTACAAGTATATTGTAAGTTTAGTACTCGACGTCAATTATGTGAAAAATATCGTTGTGAACAATGTCGACATTTTTTACGAAGCTCAGTATGTGAGGTGCATCGACATGCAGCTGGGAGACGAAGTCAAAAATCTTCTTGTCATTCAAGGGCGTAAAATGCGATCTTTTTGCGTAAAGTCTTTTAACTTTATAGTCGCACTGTCCCTGAAATGAAAGGAAGATTTAAAGACTTCGTTTTCCCCCTGTACGATGTAGCTACATGCTTAAATCCACGTAACGCTCTTCAACATTTCATGTTGAAAAAGAAATATTTTTTGAAAATTTTTTTGAAAAGTTATTTTCATTACTTAATAGGCTATAATGATCATCATTTTGATACAATTAGAAATGAATGGAATTTTATACGCCGATTGAGTAATGAAAATAAAAAAGCTGTAGTTAATTTGGAAATTGTGAAATTGTGGTTAAAAGTAGCGGAAATGTGTCCGCTGCTAAGTTCTGTAGTTTTGATAACCCTGTGTGTACCACACGCAAACGCAGATCCCGAACGCCAATTAAGCGCGGTGAAAAATTGTAAAAGCCGCAATCGAAATCGATTACTGAATTCAACGCTAGAATCCGCGTTGAAAGCCAAAGAGGTGGCTAAACTTTTTAAGAAAAATGAAGTTTTCCAGCCCTCAGAAGAAATGATAGCTTTAGCCACGGAAAGAAAGTATTATAGCGGCAAGACAAAATAATATTAAGTAATTGTTATTAATTAATAAACGAAATCAATTATATAACTAGTCATCTCTAAGCGTGCTTCGCGCGCCGTAATTAATTTTTGTAACCTAGTAACCCCTTACTCCCACCAACTAAATCACGAATAAAATCATATCATAATAAATCCATCATTTTTTAAAGATAGGATAGGATAGGAAAAATATTTCTCAAATAGCGAGCAGTACTGTTTTTTTCGTTGATTAAATTCTCGTAACGTTTGCTGTTAAAAAAAAATGATTTAAAAATTGATACTCATCGGAAAACTGCTACTTTAGTTATAAAATATATCATTTTAGAAAGTTACAAATATTAATTGACTAGAACAAATTATATATTCGCTGCTTATAAATTTTATATTGAAAGGTCATAATTCGTACAAATTATAAAAGCCAAATTCATGAATTCATTTCTTACGCTCTTGCCGCGCAGTCAGTGATCCTCAAACAGAAGGTATAGCTTGCTCGGCGCCGCACGACTCGCATGGTAAAACAGGACGGCCGACTAATAAGAATTTTCATCAATTCAAGAAATCAACTTTTCTAACGTTGTTTTTCAACAATTCATGTTGAAAATCAATAAAATAATTTATTATCTGTTATTTCGAACGTGTTTTCATTGACGTTGCACGAAAAATAATTTTAATTTGGGTCAGGATTACAAATTTTAAAATACTCATAATTAATTAAATTTAAAAAATTAAGTTTTTTATTGTATCTTTGTTCAGTTTTATCTTATTCTATTTATCAACGTATAAAAATAATTTTTTTTTTACTTTGATTTTATATATTTTTTGGCCGATTTGAATTTTGCGCCGAGCGACTGCTTTTTATGAG